>UELV01175181.1:0-11731 GCA_900490015.1 Megastigmus stigmatizans | reverse complement strand
GTGCGTGTGTGTGTGTGTGTGTGTGTGTGTGTAAAAAAAAAGGGGAGAAGGGAGGTCGAGAAAAGCAGGTTAATAAATGAAAAGCTCCAGGAGGGGACCGAGTTTATGGATGAGAGTAACAGGGAGAGATGTGGAAAAACGTAAAACTCGGGATTTTATAGATGCCGAGAACGTCGTCTGTGTCTTCGTTGTGTTGTTGTGCCTCTGCCCCATGGTTCTTATTCTTCGTTTCGTTCTCATGGCTAAAAGTCAAGTTAGGACAAGTTGCCGAATGAATGTTAATCCCCCCCTCTTTCTCGCTCTGTCTCTCTAAATGCCTAGTTTTTATTTTGCTGGAACGTTGAGAGAGCTTATATGCGTTGGAATTTCGTATATATACAGTTACGAATATATCTGACTTGGGGAGCGAATGTGGAATGCTATCCTTTCATAGCTGTTTACTACAGAACACTGTTGATTGCAATTCCTGTTCACCGTAACTATCACTGCTATGAAAATTGCTCATTACTCTTAGGAAGATTTGTGACAATAAATATGCATTACTGCCAAATTGGCAATAAGAGAAAAATAATTGATAAAGTACAAGTTTTATATTCATTGTCATGTTATTATATCCATTTTAGGCTAAACAATATTTTTAAGGGAAAAAATAGGTGTCTATAGTTATAGATCAGCCAATCAATTTTAAAATGTCTATAGCTTGCTTATTTTCTTCTCTGAGAAACTGGGAAAGACGATCTAACCGGAGAAGTCTGTGATAGAATCGATGAGTTTATCCGTGTGTAGGTTTCTCCATGATGGGCAACTCCAATTGCCGATGATGAATCGAATTACCGCGACGAGTTGGTCTACGGTATAAGCAGCCTCGTAATGTACGATCGTCCATTCTGTTTATCGTGGTCTTCTATACGATGTAATACCATCAAAGATCCGAGATTTTGAATTACGCAACTGAGTTAGAAAATTGTGAGTGCCTCAACAATTGTTGAAATTTTAATGATATGACGAAGCGAGATTTCAAAACAGATATACTTTATGACGTTGTAAATTTACAAAGAGCAAATCTCTAATTGAAAGACTAGGTAAGCATATCCTTATTTACAAGCTACAAGTTTTCATTGACTCGTTACAATTTTTCCATAATGAATTTTTTATCAACTTAGAACATGTAGAAAATATTGCCGCAAAAATTGCACGTTATCAGAGAATATATTCGTAATAATTTAAGAAAAATACAATTAAACTTTTAAATAAAATTCCAGTAAGCTTTCTATATGCCTATTGAATGATATACTAAACACAGACGTAGAATTTATTGATAATATAAAAAACAATGAATCGACTATTATTTGTTAATTTCCCATAAACATCGTAAGGAAATTCAGAAGTTTACGTACCATAGTGTCATATCGCGTAATCGGCTCAAAGCCTTATTTATATATACATATTGTAAGAAAAGATGCACTGTACTTTATGGTACAAAACACTTAGCACCCGCACGATGCGCATCTTGAGCCACCATTTTCATTTACGTAAATTTATGTTTTATCTTCGAAAGAGAAGAGACACGCTTTTAAAGGAGTTGCGTGGAGACTTAAGGAGAGAAAGTTGGCAGCGTGAATTTTCAAAGCTTTTAATTGACATTTCCACACCTCGTAAGATAGCCGTAAAAGCAAAAATAATCATAAAATATCCTGGTTTTATATGATATTGAATTCAAAAGACGAAAAATGTACGTAACAATAAAAATTTTAAAGAAATCACAATTGTTATTACAGAATGCTTTACAATCGAGTGGTTTATGGGAAAAAAGCCACTTAAAGTCATTTCGCAACGTTCCAATTATCTATAGAAACTATTTATTGCATTGCTAAGTATTCAATAAATTGTACCTCTCTGAAAGTGACACGTTATTTTTCTTATTATTATATGCATACTAGGAAAAACATTTTGTACTAAATAAAGTGCAGATAAACAAACTTCGTAGTTTAGGTGTACCTATAATAAATGTAATTATGATTGAAAACGACGGAAATCTCGAGTTTCAGGATTAAGAGACAGAAAACCAGAGGTAAGTGAACAGATAAATGTACAGGAGTTTGGTGACTCCTCTTACATAAAATTACATGCACAAAACGGAACTGATGTGCTGGGAATAAAGTCACGTAAGTGAATTCTGAGCTAAAGTGACTAAACCAAAAGCGCAACAAATCAGACCTCGCATCGCACACTCTCTTATTACGCTCGCTTTATTTTTCAAAATTATCTCGATAGTATTCGGAGTTGCTGCTGTGAATGACATAACTATTGATTAGCCCTCGGCTTAGCCTGTCTTCATATTAAGCAAGAATCCTTTGTTCGCCGTCGGAGAAATGACATATAAGCAAGCAATTTTGATAATCAAATTTTTCAATACAAAACACAAGTGCTATAAACTTTTACTACATTCCATTACTTTTTGTTGCAATTGTGATCGAAATTTTAATAACATTTTTTTACAGTCTAGAAAAGGATGCGAAAAATTAGTTCAATTTTTTTTAATAAGAGGATATCATAGCCAGGAGTTAAACTGAATCACAGTGAGTAAAAAATAGACTGGGAGACTATAGGAGATATCATTCGTTGGTTAAAAAAAAAATAAGTACTCGTGTCTCAGACTTTTGGCGAACAAACTAGAAACAGATACGTAGAAGACCCATTCACGGTGCGGACACATTGTGATTTTATTTTTATCCCTGACTTTGACCTTTTTAGTCTGCTTCTAAGGAACTGCTACAAAACAACAAAAACTAAAGGGAACAACTCTAATTTGTGACCAAATATATTAAAAATCAGAGTTGTAATCTATCAAAACTCTTACAAACATGTAAAATTAAAATTGATTGTCAAATAAATAAATAATAACCTGCAAATGCGATTCACTTACTCTCAAACACGTAGTTATATTTAAAAGGAAAAAAAAAACATTTTAAAAAGTCGTACCCAACTATAATTGAGGCATAATTTCAAATTTCTCAATAGGAAACACTTAGCTACATCCTTGTGGCGTTTGAATGCAGAACAACTGCGACGATTTAAGTGAACATCTTACGAAAAACTCTGTAATCTCAGTCGTTTATGTGCACAATAGGAAAGCATGCAATATAATTTTTCTCGCGATGGCAAATTTAGAATTTTTCGTAATTGTGTGCCAGTTCATGTTAGTACCATTTTACTATTAAATCCGAATGCATTGGAGAATCTAAATACTTAATTGTATTTAAATTTTTGCATTGTATTGCGTTTAGTTAGTTAATTTTATTTTACAACCTCTGGTTTGGTAAAATTATTAAAATTTATCTATAAATGTACTATAAAATTTGTGAAGGTAATTCGCTTATATTTGTGAAATTATCTATAAGCTCATATTTACGAGCAAATTTTTAACATAAATTGGCTTAATAGCCAGTTTACTGATAAACCCAGATGGAACGGGATATAAAATAAATCTACTAAAAATTTATATATTTAATTTTGATTAATAATTAATAATAATTTCCTTAATAATTTCAAAATTAAGATTAAATAATTTTGCATAATTTATTTTTAATAAAGAATGAAATATATAATGACTGCTTCCATGAAATGACTTTAATATTAAAATAAATAAAAGATTTCAGCGTTATTAAAATATTTTATATAATTAAATCAAATAATTCTACTGATGAATACAAGCTTCCATTTAATGAAATTAAATCAATCCTATTAATGCGAAATAAAGAAGGGTAATTCTATAAATCTTGTATATTTATCATGTTGGTGATTCCTATAATGATTCTTAATAAAAGCAAGCTATTAATTTAAGAAAAAGGTATAAAATAACGCGGTCTATAGATACAGTCATGAAATACAAATTGATTAA
Organism: Megastigmus stigmatizans; assembly: GCA_900490015.1. Lineage (NCBI taxonomy): Eukaryota > Metazoa > Arthropoda > Insecta > Hymenoptera > Megastigmidae > Megastigmus > Megastigmus stigmatizans. The sequence goes on along the minus strand of UELV01175181.1, from coordinate 7,830 downwards.
ATTTTATAAAAAAAAAACATGTTTGGTGTTGACTGTATATATACTTATAAGAGATTGTTCAGGAAGACTCCAGAAGCGACTTCTGTACACTAAAGAGTGTAACAAAATGGAACTAGCCCAAAAAATATTGTTATATAATCAGTGCAAAAATGTCAAACCGTATAGCACATACGACTGTTAATAGTAAAAACTATATACACATCCCATCGCCATTTTCTACAATATATCTCTGCAATACTTCATGTTCTCTCTCTCTCTCTCTCTCTCTCTCTCTCTCTCGCTCTCTCTCTATCTCTTTCTCTTTATTTTTCTGTGCTCAAACAATTACAGCGACCCCGTTACGACACAGATTTTGTGCGAGGGATCTTGGCGAATTCATGCAAGCACCAGCGAAGTCAACTCTTTGGCGCGTACACACGTATACAAATGCATCAATCTCTTTCGCTCTGCATCTATTCGTCAACAGAAGAGTCTTTCAGTATATAGCTCAAACACAAAAAAGTGTATGAATTATAATTAGTAAACGTTTATAATGAGAACTTTGATATATTTAATGATTTTTGCGAGTAGAATTCATTTCAATTTGCTTGAAACTCTTAACACATCAGACGCATATAATATAGAATATTTAAAATACTTTCATAAGAGGATACAAAAATAAACAAAAGAAAAGTAGAAATGCTTTACCAATAGAAAAGGTTACAGGATTAAAGTCAACTTTACACAATCGAGAAATATATCTTTCGGTATCGAGTGCATATCCCGCTATTCGATTCATTACAACATACCCACATTGTATTATAATCGTAAGTTAAGTCATTCGACTACATTTTATAAGCTTAAAAACTTTTTACTTGGCTTTATAAATTAAACTAAACTTACTGAAAACCATACAATATATTTACTTCGTGTGACTATATGTACGTATTTCTAAGACGTGTTTTTTGCTACAACAAATAATGTTTTAATCAATTTTTTTAACGCTTTTATAATTGTTTTCTCTAAAGTGCTTTTTTTATTAATTTTGTACAGCCTAAAGAGGAGGGTTTGTGTGTAACGCTTAGGCCCTCGAAACGTCGAAATTATTTGTTACAATAAAACAATTGCTAATAAATTACGCCGCTCTACGACCAATAAAGCCTTACACCTCCAAGTTTATGACACCTTTCGGAACGATAAATTCTACGTACTATTAAACGCAAAAAAGCTCTAAAAGCTAACACCCGAATAGCATAGCAAATCTTTAAATGAACTTTCCCATCCCAAAGGCACCTATACCTAATCGCAATAGATTAATTTCTCAAATCGTTGAGTAACGATTCCCGAAAAAAAAAAAAAACAAGAGTACAGGCGCGACGACAAAAGCAGCAGCAAGGCTCTCGACGTCATCCGACCTGGGAAAAAGCCAGAAGTCCATTTAAAAAGAAAGCTGCCCATCCCCTTATATATACCGACGGCGTCGCGATCGCCTCACAGAAGTCAGGAGAGATAGAGAGACTGTACATATAACATTGCGAGGTTCGGAGCGCAAACCGAGACTCCGGTAACTCTTTAAACGAGGGATATGCCCATATCCCGGCGTGAGAAAACAAACGGAGAAACGGCAACGTCGCGCCGCACGGCTCTCGGTGAAAACTAGGCATCACCGCCAGCCAACGCTCACCGCACCGAACCACACACATCTCACACACACACACACACACTACATATACATGCGCAAGTTCTCCCCGGACTGCGCGCACTGGGAGAGTTTGTTTCTCTCGAGACGCAGTCGCTGGAGCAGAGGAAAGAAATTGGCCGGAAAAATTAAAGGGCCGAGAAATTTTTATAGCTTCTCGCTGCTGCGTTCTTTCTCTTTTGTCTCTCGGAGTCAACGGGCGACCTGCAAATGTGCTGATGTTTCTTAGATTACTGCCCGGTCTCTTTGTGTATACGAAATTAAAGTTTCGTCATTCATCGACCGTTTAGCGATTATTTGAAATGATTACGCCGCTTACCAGCTACTAGTGTTACACAAACACACATATACTGAAAATGAAATTTGAGTCATTCATAATTAGACTCGCTGATCTCGTTATCGATTCGACAAAGCACTTGCAAATTCGTTCGATGAGAATTTCGTATTGGGCAGTTGGTATTTTTTAATCGATGAGAGTGTAAACCGGTTGGAAAGCAAATTATAGACTTGTAATCTTTATAACTCGGCTACGTAACCAATTTGCTCACTATACGCACAGGCCCAAAAATGAATTATTGTATAAGAGCCCGGCGAAACTTGCATTTTATCCTTACTATATCCAACAATGAATATTCATTCTGATTTTTTTTCCGATGCAACTATATTTAGCACATACTTTACGTATTATGGTTGACGTTACCTTTTTTTAAGTCTATACTTGCACGTAGTGCGTAACTTCCTAAATTGAATATCAAACAAAACGAGTATAATATAAGCTTGCTTTTTATCTAAATGTAACAAAAACAAAACTGCAATACCGTTACGTCTATTTATAGGTATTCATAATGTAAATTCACGAGAATACAAAAGTGCATTCGTTGTAGTTATTAAATGCAGTGAAAATAAAACAATTCGTAAAAGGCGGAGCATTGTTATAATGAGAAAACCACTAATTATGTTGTATAGGCAATTTATACACATAATAGCAAAAAATCGCTACGTGGATTGTTTTACAAAGTATTTGATTAATAAACACATATACATATCGAATATTAACACTTTTATAAAGTAATAAATGCTTATGTATGTCTATACATACACTTTCTCCGTGCATCGATGCGTCTACGTCGGTCAACGAACCGAAAGTAAACATTGAAAAATTAAAATTAAACTTTATAATGCGTTAGCGCATACATTATAAGCTGAAGGTAACATATAAATAAAAACTAATTGGTATCTGTAAGCGAACCGACCGTTTAAAATGTATATTAACCATGAAAATTATATATAAATTTGTAGGCTAATAAAAAGCAAATGTTTTACAAGCAACATACTTAATATGACAACATGTCAACCTCTGATTCAATACTTGTTGATCCACCTGAATCATTGTGTCTAACTCTAGCCTGTTTAAAACACTGAATTCCTTATTTTTTAAATAATCCTTAATCTTAGTTTGAGCTGTAATCATGAAAACTGCAAGCCTCGATAAAAATGAGATAAAAGGTGAGGAGAAACACTTCTAAAATGAATTTAGTCTAAAAAAATCACAATACCTATATCACGCAAGACTATACCTAAATTCTCACACCGAGGATATGCAGCAAATAATGTACGAGGTGCAGAAGGCGAAGTATATAATGGTGAGCAGGAGAGGGAGGGAGAGAGAGAGAGAGAGAAGAAAGATGCGCGCGCACCGCGAAGGTGAGTCTGTGTACATAGATTGCGGCTCTGGTGTACAGGCGGAGGCCACGGCATTGCCAAATTCAAGATTGGCCGCTTATTGCCCCGAGCGCGCGCGCGCGCGCGAGAGAGAGAGAGAGAGAGAGAGAGAGAGAGAGAGAGAGAGAAACAGAGAGAGACAGAGAGACTCACACAAACGGCAGAGCCTCCACGATTTTATATTTTGCTCGAGGCCAACTTGTTTCGGGCCTCCTCTCGCACGCTTTTTTTCGGTCTTTTCGTTTTTCGGCTATATAATTGCACAAGAGAGGGAGAGAGAGAGAGAAATGCCGAGGCCTCTTGTAGCTTCCACTTAGCTTCTTTTTCTCTTTGGGTCCTCTCGTCTCTCTGTTTTTGCTGGACGACGATGACGACGACGACGACGACGACGATGACGACGATGACGACGAGTTTCTCTTGTTACGCGCGCGTTGCTGCGGAGATGCGTTTGCGTGATTGTGTCGCTACCGATGCTTGGGGAGCTTCTGAAAGTGTTTCCATTTCTGCTTTTGTCTTTTCTATTTTTATTGCACATTTCATCATTCGCAGATGTAGATTGTCGCCGAGTCGCGTTGCTACTTTCTGCTTTTTTCAAAATTTCTCAGGATGCTATGTGTTTTGGTATAAGTTATGTGTTGAGAAAACTCTTTGACGAAAGTTGAAACTGTTTTTAAGTTCTACTCTGGATTTGAAAAAGTGGCTTTTTACTCTCCGAATAAGTAAAAAAGTCTTGTACAATCAAATTTATCTCAGTTTTCAAACATAGACTTTATTATACCTTAATAATAAATAATTTACCATTCATGGTCCAGACGTGCTCAGTCCAAGTGCAATTGCAAAAAATATTGTTAATGTTCTGATAAATTTTTCGACTCCTTTATATAATACTTGCGTCTTATTTGAGTAAAGCATGACCATTAAAGAAGACAATCTTGTATATTTAACGTTTGGCTTGAAGCAGTACACGCAGTTAAGCTGAGAGTTGAGTGGATAAATATCGATAAGCCATGACCCGTAAGACGTTACTGTCTATTGGCCTTTCAACTTTTATTGCAAAATGTATCGCTCACCCCCTGTGTCCTTGATACCAACGCTGACAGATTTACACGAACGCCGTGGCGATTGATAACTTATTCTTATAAATAAATTTGTATTTTTTTTACGACTTAATATTCTTGGAGGGAATAAATCAACGATCATCTAGTTTTGTGTGTTTTTGAATGTTATTGAAAAAATAGCGGTAATGATAATGACAATGACGTTAATTCATAAAAACGTCGTACACACTACGACGATTATATTGTTGAATTGTGTTGCTTTTTGCACTAATTAAACTTCGATCGTGTTATTTTTTAAATAATTATGATGAAATAATATCAATTGTTGATAGCGCGAGTATTCAAAATGATGTTGATATCGTATAATTAGTGAGAAAACAGGGTCAATCAGTTCTAATTAAGAGATTGTTAACACTTTTTTAGTCCAAATATTTGATTGCATGAAGAATCACGGATAATTTAATCGCCTAACCATTATTTATATCTTTGTACAAAATTGCATTAAATTACACGAAAATTCGAAGTTCAAATGCGACGTATCAAAGTGTATATATATTGTCACTTTTAGGCTTGAAAAAAAAAAGAAAAAAAGATTCACATAGTACACGAAATCAAGGACAAATATGATGTTCCTCTTAATTTATAAGTCAAATGCAATAAAATCAACACACGTAGCAGTAAATTGTGCACATGTATCAAAAGCGTGCTTCATCTTCTCAATCAAGTGACCTTTTTAGTCATATTTTATCAGATCTGAATTCACTGCCATAAACGTTTTACTTTATGGCCAAAGGGAATTACCATTATGCTCATCAGAAAAAAAAAGCCAACTTGTGTCCTTTCGAGAATTCCCTTTAATTCCAGGTTGTACTCGCCATTTTTTCTAACGCAAAACAATCAAAGGAAGACGTAGGCGATCCATTAACCTTCGGAAAAAGAAAATCTTGCTCAGCGAAAAAAGAAACGATAATATTCGTCGACCGTGGACTCCGTGTAAAAGCTTGTTATCGACGCACTAGCAGGTCCAAGAGATTTTCCAAGAAAAGAACGGCCTCAAGGTTCTCTCTCGTCTTCGAAATTCAATCCGAAACAGCCGATCGTCCACAGGGTCTCCTATTATATAGGAGATACAAGCCCGCACCCAACTGCGTACATAATATGCGCAGGTATATATGGGCAGCTTAGGCGTGGCGCCATTGAGTGAACTCGCGCTGCCGCGTACACACCATCTTTTTCGGTTTTGTTGGATATGGAGAAGAAGAAGAAGAAGAAGCAGCAGCAAAAACAGCAGTAGAGGCAGGTGGCTGAGTCTGGCTTCTCTCTGTTTCTCTTCCTTTTTCTCCCTCTCTCTCTCTCGCCTGTTTGCCCTTCTTATGGAGCGCATCGGCATTAAGTCCACTGCAGTCAAGGGCAGCGTTCGACGAGTACATATAAGATCTCTCTCATTTCTTGGGAAAAATACGCCACGAGCTAAGTCATATTCTGTGTTACGCTACGCGGTCTATTAAGGAATGCCTCGCTTGCTGCTACTTTTTTTTTTATTTTTTTTTTTCGAGACGATTCACGACGTCCGCGCGAGTCATAATTTCGTTCGACTGTGCGAAATTAAAGACTTTCTTAATTTGAATGAGTTGATTACGTGGATCTTCGTTTATATGTATAATTTTCGAGACTCGAATAGTTGGAAGTGATGGTTTAATTCCAAACTTCTGTGAGTATCTACACTGAGAGAAGAATATACTTATATTCTATAAATATAATATATATTTATTTCTATAAATATTAAAAACGAAAAGTTGAAGAATATTTGCTTGAAAGATGGTATAGTGATACTTAAGATATAATATTGGTCGGAATACATAATATATTTGGCTCAACTACGTTCACATTTCTTCTGAATAGATTATGTATAGTTTTAACAGTTTACTTTTAACAGTTATAATATTCTTCTCTCAGTGTCTGTAGTTTCATCACTATGATGGATTTATGCGAAAATCATTCAAGGAAATCATTAAAATATAATCTGTATTTCTTTCACACTAATAATAAGCGTTAACAATTTTGAGCGATGACGATTGTACTTGTAAGCTCGAACGATTTTTCAGTCGCTGTGATTCAAGGATTCCACCAATGCGATTATTGTCCGTCTGAATAAATATATAATAGGTATTATATATAGGTATATACGTGAGTAGTATTTAAAAATACACGACGTGTGCGTGAATCGATTCACGTATTTCAATAATTCAAGATATTATAATTAGTGATATATTTATAGTTTCAAGTGCGTAAAAACGTTGCGTTGATATATTTAAGGTCAGTCTTTGTACCTCGCGATATTGAACTCAACGTTTCCTTTTCGTAATATATAGATATATATCGCACTCATCAGCGTATGCATTTGCACTCGCATTTGCATCAATAAAAAGTATTGGCCAGAGATAAAAATGCCGAGAAGTGTATGAATGAACACTTGTAAAAGCAGGGGGGCTAAAGAGGTCAAGTTAAAAAGAAAGAGACGAGTCTATGTGTGCGAGGAGTGAAAAAGAAAAAAACGGAGTAAGAGAGAGAAGGCTGTCACAGTGTGCACAAAAAAAGCATACGACAAATATAAGGCGAAACTACTTCGGGAGCCCAATCATAATTTGGTTCGACTCGTGCAGAAAGGGACGACAGGCCAGAGCTCAGACACACAGTCACACACAGACACACACACACACACACTCGCGCGCGAGCGCACATTTATAGATTTAAGGAAATTTCACAAATGATATAATTGGTTAAGGGGATGTGCTATGGTCGAAAAGTTTTCGGAGCTGAAATTCGCTGTGAATAACGAACTAAAATTTCGAGGACAAAAATCTCTGCGAACTGTGGATGGAATTTCCCGAAACTTGAACCAAGTAATGTTTACATCATCATTACCAAGATGGTGAGAGAGTTTTTTTCCTAAAATTAAGGTAGCTTTAGGGTTAATCCGATTTTCTAAGACATAAAAAATAATTACGTAGAAATATTCAGGAGGATTTACTGAATATATTTTATAAATTTTGAGACGAGTTATCTTGTAAAAATTAAAAATATTGTAAATTAAAGTTGAGGTATTTAACATTAGCCCTTATGGGACAGGCACTCTGAGAGACAGGAAGTGAAAGATTTTTTTATAGATAGCGGTGTATGCCATTATTGAAAAACTAGTTTTTAATAGATTGATATCTCAGCTTTTCAAAAATATAAAAGTTATTATAGGTTATCGTGTAAAATTAAAAGATATTTATTAACAAAACAAGCAAAATCTTGTTTTCACGGTTAGTTTAGGAAGTGATAGAAATTTGGCAACATCGCATCATTCGTCATACAATTGGATACTCG
>UELV01175179.1:1484-27774 GCA_900490015.1 Megastigmus stigmatizans | reverse complement strand
CCCATCATCAGTCGCATGATGGATCGTCACCTCACACTTTCCTGGAAACCATCGATTCCCTCGGTGCCGCGACTGCCCGTCACTTATCAGGTGGAAATGTGCGAACTGCCCGACGGTGATTGGTTCACCGCTCGTAGCGGCATACGGGGTTGCGTCTGCGACATTCGCAATCTCGTACCGTTCCGCGATTACAAATTCCGAGTGCGTGTCGAGAATAAATATGGCATCAGCGATCCATCGCCCTTCGCTCAGACTTATCGTGCCAAGCTCGAACCTGATCCACCCAAATTCTATCCTTATCTACCTCCGGGTATAGATTTCCGACCCGAAACCAGTCCTTACTTCCCGAAAGACTTTGACATTGAACGGCCGCCTCATGATAATTATGCACAAGCACCGCGGTTCCTGCGTCAAGAGTTCGACACCCAGTACGGAGTCAAGAATCAGAACTCCAAGCTCTTCTGGTTCGTCTACGGATATCCCAAGCCCAAGATGGCTTATTACTTCAATGGCCAACCGATCGAGTGCGGTGGACGCTATGACTATACGTATACGAGGAATGGCCAGGCTACCTTGTTCATCAATAAAATGCTCGAGCGCGACGTAGGCGAGTACGAAGCAGTAGCGACTAACGAACACGGTGAAGCTAGACAAAGGGTGCAGCTCGAGATCGCCGAATACCCTACCTTTATTACGAGACCCGAGGAAGCCTATACCATGGTGCGCAAATCCGGCAAGATTGAAGCTCGAGTCATTGGCGTGCCCTACCCTGAACTCAAATGGTACAAAGATTGGAAGCCCCTTGCTCCTTCTACCAGGATAAAGGTTTGTTTTCGGATCTACATATCAATACCGGATGATCGATTCTAAAATAGGTGCAATCCATTCGAGAGTATTTGAAAATGATTATTTTCTTGAAATATTTCGTTATTAATTCTTTTCCTATGAGTATCTTATAAATTCTTTTTAACTTTGACAAATTAGTATGATATTGATGTAGAAGCGAACGGTAAGATGATTGACAAAATTAGTTAAAATATAAAATTTCGTTAATAGATCCAATTCGTTGAACCCGACTTATCGATACTGACAATCGAAGATGCGATCCTGAAAGACGAGGGTTTGTACTCACTATCCGCACGTAATGTAGCTGGCTGTGCATCGAGCTCAGCAATGCTCCACGTTGAAGAAAGCGAGACCGATTGGCGTTACAAGAACTATACTATTAAGGCTGACGTGAAGGCGCGCCAGAAGCCCTTAGCCGATGACTACGACCTTGGTGATGAGTTAGGTCGCGGTACCCAAGGTGTCACTTACCATGCCGTTGAGAGATCCACGGGTAGAAACTTCGCAGCTAAACTGATGCACGGAAGCTCCGATCTGAAAGCCCTCATGTTCAACGAAATGGAGGCGATGAATATCCTCAATCACCGCAAACTCCTACGTTTGCACGATGCCTACGAAACCGATCGATCGGTTACTCTCATTAACGAACTGTATCCTTTTTACATCACATGTCATAATTGATAGTCTAATATTTAGTTGTATATTATACATGATTTGCATTCGATTTTCGACTAAGCACAATAATATATTTTGAATAATGTTTTATGAATTTCTCAGTCTATTTTTCTTAACTCTGAAGATAATGTAACAGTGCTGCAGGAGGGGAGCTGGTTGATAACCTTACCAGAAATCCATACTACAGCGAACACGAAATTGCAGGTTACATCAGACAGTTACTTTTAGGACTTGATTACATGCACAAATCTGGATGGGGACACCTTGGCCTTACGGTATTATAACGGTGTTAAATATATATATATATATTAGTATAATTGTATAAATTTATGTGTGATCTTTACAAATGTTTTTATTCGAATAAAATTGAAGACATAATCCCTACTTTAGCTGGTATGAGTGAAGGCAGAAAATAGAGAAGCTTCTTTTCTAATAATGCCTTTTTTAGTTGGGCGACCTTTTAATCTCTCATCCGGGTGGCGACGATTTAAAAATTGGCGATTTTGGTTTGGCTCGACGAATCATCCGCAACAAATTGATGACACTTATGTACGGTATGCCTGAATTCGTTCCACCAGAGGTACCGAACGGTGAAGGCATCGATTACGGTATGGATATGTGGAGTACGGGCATCATTACTTACATTCTGCTGTCCGGCATTTCGCCATTCCGCGGTGTCAACGATCGCGAAACCCTGACGAGAATCAAAGAAGGCAAGTGGAACTTTGACGACGAACGCTGGACACACATTTCGAGCGACGCCAAAGATTTTATAAGAAAATTACTGGAATATCAGACTGAAAGGCGAATGGACACCGAAACTGCTCTCCGTCACCCATGGCTGAATTTGCCCGATAGACCACCGATCGACAGTTACAAGATACCTTCCGAGCATCTCAAAAATTATTACATTCTCTACCGAGATTGGTACAAGAATGCATCGTGTAGAACTTGGTATCGCAAACGCAGGCTTAGCAGTGCCTTCGAGCACCCCTCGAAAATGGTTTATCCACCGGGACACAAGTACACACCAGAAAGAAGTCCCGAGAGAAGTTACACACCTAACAAAAAGCCCACAGCCTCACCAAAGTCTTGGGAGAATCGCATACCGTCTCGGGAGCCAATCGATACCGAAATCGGTATCATCAAAAGCGAAAGCCAGTACGTATTTTCATTTTCGACCTAACTACTTCTTGGAGAATATTTATAATGGGAACTGAACATTGTAGAGAATCTCTAACGAATTTGTTGAAATTCCAGCTATCAGAATGGACCCGACACGTACCTGCTTCAGCTTCGGGACACAGACTTCCCGGTACGGCTGCGCGAGTACATGAAGGTTGCCTACAACCGGGGCACGGGCTTCCCTCGCGCCTTCTCCGACGACGCCTACGACTGGAGGGTAAGTATAGCCAAATAACTGCTCGTGAAAAACGTCGCCGCATACAGTTTCCGTATACTCATATACCAATCCTCCTCAGACGCCCGTGATCCGCGAGCGGCGACGCTTCACCGACGTCATGGACGAGGAGATAGACGACGAGCGCAAGGCCCGCATCAACCAGTACGGCAACGTCGACACCGGCACCCTACGACGACTGCGCCACGAGATCGGTACGCGACTCGACAGCTACGCCGAGGTAGAGGCCCTCATGGAGAGCAAGAAGCCCGGCCAGCTGCCCTTCCTCCGCGAGAAGCCCCAGCTACGACCCGTCCAGGACGGCGAGCCCGCCCAGCTGAGCTGCCTAGCCGTGGGCGATCCCAAGCCGATCGTCCAGTGGTTCAAGAACGACTGCGTCGTCCAGGAGAGCAACCGCGTCAAGGTGAGCGAGGACGCCGAGGGTCGCTCCATCCTGACCCTCAATCCCGCCCGCGAGCACGACGTCGGCATCTACAAGGTCGTCGCGCGCAACAAGCTCGGCCAGACAGTCGCCCGTACGCGGCTGGTCTGCGCCACGGTCCCCTGCGCCCCGGACTCCCCCGAGGTCGCCGACGCCTCCGACACCGAGATCCTCCTGCGCTGGAAGCAGCCCAAGTACGACGGCAACTCGCCGGTCGTCTGCTACAGCCTCCAGTACAGACAGGGCGACTCGATCGAGTGGCAGGACGTGGGCAGCAACATCGACCACGAGTTCTTCCTCGTGCGCGAGCTCAAGCCCAACACGAGCTACAACTTCCGCCTGGCCTCGCGCAACCGCATAGGCTGGAGCGAGAAGGGAGTGCCGACGAAGCTCGTGAAGACGAGGGCGCGCCAGGAGGAGGTGCCCAAGGTCCAGATCACCCGGGCGATGAAGCACCTGCAGCAGCTGACCGAGTCGGGCCGGGAGGTCCCGATGGACGAGACTCGCACCAGGCTCGACTACTCGGCGGAGACGGCCCCGACCGACTGGGACTGCCAGAGCCGCATCTCCGACAAGTACAGCTTCGTCTCGGAGCTGTACAGGGGCCGGTTCTCCCTGGTCGCGAAGGGCATCGAGCGAGCCACCGACCGCGTCGTCGTCGCCAAGATCTTCGAGATGCGGCCCGAGACGGAGCAACAGGTCAACGAGGAGTTCGAGGCGTTGCGCAGCTTGCGCCACGAGAGGATAGCCTTGCTGGAGGCGGCCTTCAATCCCCAGGGCTCGCCGGTAGCCGCCATCATAATGGAGAAGCTCCAGGGCGCAGACGTGCTGAGCTACCTGGCCAGCCGGCACGAGTACTCGGAGAACTGCGTAGCTACGATAGTCGGACAGCTGCTGGACGGGCTGCAGTACCTCCACTGGCGGGGCTACTGCCACCTCGACATCCAGCCGGACAACGTCGTCATGGCCTCGGTCAGGGCGGTCCAGGTCAAGCTCGTCGACTTTGGCTCGGCGCGCAAGGTCTCGAGGCTGGGTACGGTGGTGCCCGTCTCGGGCCATCCCGAGTACGCCTCGCCCGAGGTCTTGAACTCCGAGCCTGCCTACCTGCACTCGGACATCTGGCAGGTGGGCGTCCTCGCCTACGTCCTCCTATCGGGGGTATCGCCCTTCCGCGGCAACGACGCGGCCGAGACCCGCCAGAACATCACCTTCGTGCGCTACCGCTTCGAGTACCTCTACAAGGAGCTCACCCAGGAGGCCACGAGGTTCTTGATGCTCGTCTTCAAGCGTTCGCCTTGGTAGGCATAATATATTTCTTTCTTTATATATACATATATACATATATATACTTGTATGTAACGACGGTGATTTTTGCCCATTTCAGCAAACGACCGACGGCCGAAGAGTGCCACGAGCACAGATGGCTCATGCCCACCGACTACATGATCAAGAAGCGCGAACGATCGATATTCCTGGGTAACAGGCTCAAGGAGTACAACGAGGAGTACCACGAGGAGAAGCGCAAGCAGGCGGCGCAAGGCCAGACACTGGACGAGGCCTTCGGTGCGCCCCGACAGCTTGCCAGATCGACGAGCATACAGGACGAGCTGCTTACGACATTCTGAGAGCACCCGACCGACGACCACCTTACCCGCAATCATCTTACCGACGACAATCATCTTTATTTTCTAAATATCATATAAGATCGATTTTTTCCGACTGCTAAAGCTTCTATATACAGTTGCTAAATCGATACTTCATTCTGCTGTATTTAATAATTTTAAATTTATAACTTGTAACGAGTCTAGTCAATTATGTGAAAGAGAGGAGTTGAACGAACAACGGTTACCAAAAATGACAAAAAAAAGAAAAAAAAGAGAGAGAGAAGCAACTCGACGTATTCCTTGTTTTGTCTTGTTAGTATCTATTTATGTATTTGTTACATTTTGTGATTACGACGACTATTTACGCATAATCTTCAAATAATCAAATGAATCTTGATGCTTTTACCATTAACAATCTTTACATGCCTTCGTGATTCTTTTGAAATTATGTAATTCTCTCCTTTAATTTGATCAAAAAAAAATAATGCTAATAAAACGAAACATCAAATCTGCTAATATGTCTCGTCATTTTCATTAAATCTATAAAGAATTACTCGCTTGCTTTTGTTTTAATATTAAATAATTTCCTTTATTTACAAATCAATTTCCCTTGCATTACAATACTTGATGTTTGTGTAAAAATAATATCATGCTTGTCCTGTATTTTTCTACAAACTGCTACGGTCCATAGCAACTTACAAGCAAAGATTTCACAATTACTGAATAATAATAAAACTTAAGTAGAAAACCGCATGATAAATTTTATCCAACAATAGCAAAATTAATAGCGTAAGATAGATCAATTGTTTGTTAACCAAGAGAATGTACATAGTCGTCACCATGATTTTACACAAAACATTAAACTCTAAGAATCCAAGATCCAGACAATCTAGTTCCGATCATCTTTTGGCATACAGCATTAGATATTCCTTAACTTTGACACTAAATGATTCTTTATCCTTTGAATACAAATCAGCAGCTTCCTTGTTTAAAGGGTCATCAAAATTGAGTAAATCCTGTGCAAAACAATATTTTATTTATTTAACATTTTACAAAAGAATGTATATGTCCTAAAAATACATTATCTTTACTAATTCTACTAATCATATACAAATTAACTGAATGAGATTTCCAATTTTTAATAACTAATTTTGTTAATAAAGTAAAAGAATATTGCAATTGCATTTAAATTAATTTTGAATGATTTGTTGTCACTTCATTGCAGATAAGTATTCCTTAAATATAATTTCTTAATCATGAATATAAAAGTGTTACTATGCAAAAAATTTATAAATACGGAGTCAAGATAAATTTTATATAATCAATAAATTAGTTTCATAATAAATGTTACTTTAAAACTTTTTAGAAAATAAGAAATTAATTATTTCCACTTGTATTACCGTGAAGGGCATTGTTTCAGATCAATTAAGATTTATTGATCAGTTATTTTGTCACAAAAATTACAAAATATGATACATCTCTCTGATCCTTTTTTCTACAAATTACTCAGTAATTTTTCTAAATGTTTTTAGTATTATATGAGTTAAATTAGAAAATAATAAAAGTAAAAATTCGTAGAAAATCTATTTTTGACCACCCTATCCTTTTAATACTAGGATAAAAAACTATTTATATAATTAGGATTAGGGTTTTAAAATAATATTTTATGACTGTTTTAAAATAACATATTATGACTAGCTTCAACATATTTTAAAGTGTATGATAAATATACGATTTATTTACTTTTTTTTAATGTTTGATCAGGAATACAGGCCTGATCAACAACTACCCCCTTCACAGTACTAAAATATTTCATTATCATTTAAACTTATTACAAAATTTTATATACTCAAATTATTATTAAATTCTAATATTTTTATGTGTGGCAAAAAAAACACTAACCAATTCAATTCGGAAATATAATTAATACTTTAAACATTAAGAAATATTACTTATATTATATTATATTATATTTGGCAGTTTATAATTAGTACTTACTGAAAATAGAGAACTCAATCCCCAAACAATATCTTTTAACTTTCGGGTCGGTGCCCATCCCATTCCATCAATACTGTTTTGTCTTAGTATTGATAAACATACATCTCCATCCTCGTTTATATTGGGATGCCACAATTTGGTCATACATTTAACTTTTGGTGGCTAGATTAGGTAAAATTTAATTTTATATAGTGCTTTTATGAATAAATAATACAATATGATAACTTACAATCATGTTATATTCTTCTGGTATATGAATTTGAAAATAAAAACGACCACCACTCCAATATCCTTCATCTGGTGCAATCATTAATGTAAATTCGTATAGGCAGTGAGGATCGTTAAAATTAACTTTACATGTCATAGGAAGAGTTTGTTCCATTTCTTGTACCTATAAATTGATAAATAACAATTACTATCAAGTTATCAATATTATAATCCATTTCTCCTATAGTAAAGTAGAAATTTTATTAGTCATTCATATAATTGATATCGTCATTAGAAAGGAAATTAATGTAAATTTAATCATGCAGTTTGAATTAACATTACAACACCGTAAATTGATAATTAGAACTTACTTCTTTTATGAGTAGTTTATCTCGAATTGAGACTCGTTTATTAATTTCTTGAGATTTGGTATTAGACACAGTGGGTTCTTTTTTTAATTTTCCTCTCAACGTAATCATTTTTCAACTTAAAAATGTTATACGTTCAGTATAGAATATATAATAATTATAACAAAACCATTATAAATTATAATCAAAGTTAACCTAACAATAGAAATAAATTGTGGGAGGTTGAAAAATTTTAGTTGTATCTAAAGTACTCAATGTCTTCCAAATATAAAATGGTGAATAGGTTGATGTCATTTAGAATTTCGCAGAATTTTCTTAACACTTTCCACGAATTTTAACTTATATTTATGTTTATAACTACCCTTTATACCTCGAGAAATGACATGACTAGATCAATTTGTTGTTTGCAATCTTATAGAACGCGGTACGGTATACGGTACGCGTACGCTAAACAAATTGCTCTGCTCTACCATCATTATCTTCTGTAGATTATAGAGGAAATGATAATTTTTGTCTGCAATTTTGAATGCAAGCGGGCAAGTGGTAAGCTCGACTTTGGTTCTTCATTTTAGCACACATCAACAAAAATAGTTTAAAAAATAGGTAAATATAAATTATTTTTCATAGAATTCTCTCAAAATCATATTACTCAAGAATGATCGGTTATAACTATACTTATATTTATTGTATATTGAGTGCACCATGCATATATTGCATATTATATATGTATAAATTACAATGCAATAGACATTTATATATATATGTCACTGCATCATTGGACGATCCAATAATTGGCCTTATAACCACATGCACTGTGTTCATAATCCAGAGACCATAAGGCAAACTATACTGTATTAAAAATATTGCTTAAATATAAAATGAAATAAAGGAATATCTATATAAAGAGAATAAGTGAAAAGAGAACAATTTTCTTTTACAAAATTTTTACCACTTCTACGAATTTTTCCACCTATTTTGTTTATTAATTAATAAATTTTAAAGTAAGTGGATTCTTACTTTCAATTCTATTTAATTCTACATTATACGTACTTATTAGATAAATTTATTAGAAAAAATATCTTATATTGTTAAATCTTAATTTGGCAGTCCAGGTGTCAATTAATTACGTGAAAATCGAGGTGACATATCACGTGATTATTTTCATTATAGGGATTCCTTTCCGACATGTTTAATATAGTACAAGATAATTCATTTTGTAGGAATTGAAAGACGTCATCAAGCTATTAATCCTGATATGAAGTGGATAAAGAATCAGTAAAATTTTTTTGGATGTAATATCCCTTTTATATTGATCTACCATCTTTATTTAAACATTTTGTTTGCAAATTCAATAGCTCCTACAAAAGTCGAACTCGAAAAATCTTTTCAAATAAAATGCTGAATCACTGAAAATTTGGAAATTGTATCCGTTGTATTTTTTGAAACCATATGATTTTCTACATTGCGCGTAATAAACGTAATAAGTTACCCTCCCCTTGGCTAACCGCTATATCATATCACCCACCAGAAGAAATTTCTACCAACAATAATACGCGCCGACTACCACACTGTGAACGAGCCGTAACACCAGAAGGACCAGGTAATGTCAATAAAAGAAGAAGAAGAAGACACTAAAGACTAAAGAGCGTGCTGCGTGAGCGTGAGAGCGAGATCAGAAATTCAGACAGTGCACGTACACACACATGCACGGAACGCCATAAGCATAAAGTCTCTGCCGAGTGTGTGTACTGTGGGCACACTGTACTACTGTACTACTGTATATTGTAGAATCTTGAATTCTTATATATTTATTGAATTATAGTTTAATTCTCAAAAAATGCAACGCCGTGCAGTGGCGGAAGCAGGAACGACTACTTAGAAGCATTAGTAATATACGCGTATAATGTATACGCATATATATGTACCGTATGATACTGTATAATACAGTATGTTTTGAAAATTTTTCAAAACAAAAACAGTGTCAATATTCCAACTGCTTATTTTGTTTTAGTTTGTATTGTAAAACTTGTGAGTCTGGAAGAGTGATTAAGAGAGATTTAAATTTAGTGATTTAGAAAGAGAGCAAATAAAATATCTTTTAAAATAAAACTGCGCATTTGTTTCATTGCTAAATAATTAATTATGGAAGGTAATTGTTACTTATAACTTAAAACTAATTTTTTTAATTAATTTATACATTAAATTTTACGTGTATTAATATGATTAAAAATTGTCGTAGGTGATCGTAACATAAATTCTAGAGAAGTTGTTGTTTAGGTTACTTGAAAGTTAGGGACAGGACACTTAAAAAGGAACGGAACACAACACACAAGATTATCATTGGTTAGTATATCTATATAGCTCTAAACACAAGACACAAGATCTTGTTCTTCATATCTATAGATATATTAACCAATACTAATCTTGTGTTTTGTGTTCTATTCCTTTTTAAGTGTCCAGCCCCTCATTAAACATACGGTATATAAAAAAAGTTCTAATATACAGTATTATACGTGTATATATACGTAATGTATATATACATGTATCATACATGCCCACCAGTGGTTGCACTTCTCGGGAAGAGAAAGAGAACTAGAGAAGGAGAGAAAGACAGGGCCACTGCCAAGTGCCAGCAGCTCGGGCAGCCAGACAGAGAGAGAGAGATAGAGAGCCCCGTCCGCATATCTGTGTGTGTGTATGTGTTGCGCAGTGAGCGCAGTGAGCACTGACTACTGAGCAGTCCGTGACAGCACCACACGTACGTAATCGGGCGACACGAGCGCGCTTGCAAGAACGCGGCCGAGAGCGTAGACTAGTCAAGTAATGTAGCAGTAGCAGCAGTGCAGGGGCACCACCGTCAATGAGAGAGCTGCCGCTGGATACGAGTGACGACCACGAGAAGATGGCCGCTCGTGATCGACTCGCTGGAACGTAGTGAGTGTCGCCATTGTGTGCGGTGTGTGCCCGTATAGTGCGCGAGCGGGCTTGTCGCGGCGGTCTGCCACAGTCCTCGTTCTCGTCGTCGTCGTTGTCGCCGTCGTCCGGGCGTAGGAGAGACAGAGGCGGTACCCTCTCGCTCTCTGTATCGGACGCCAGACTTCAACGATCGAGAGCCAGACCGAGCTCAACGCGCGGCTCTTCTCCGTCGGCCTTCTCTCCCTCTCTCTCCCTCGCACTCGTGCAGCGCGGCGCCCTCTTCGCTCTTAACCCAAGCTCTAGGCTGATAATAGCCGGAGAGGGGAGAAAGTGTGCGTGTGTGCGTATGACACCTGGTGAACAACGGCGACGCCGAGTGCGGGAGTAGTAAGAGGACAGAATATTTATTATTAATAATAGCGAGGAGGTGATTTTTGTACGATAAAAAGCCAAAAGATGCCGAGCGCCTCGTTTACGTCGTCCCGGAGCTACGTCCGGAGGTCGAGGAGGAAAGGAGCTAACAGGATTCCGTTGCCCTCCAGGACCAGTTCCGGTGAGTTCTGTTCACGCCTTGTCTAGACCCGCTTAATTTATGCACAAGTCTTGGCTTTTTTCTCCGTATCGCTTTCTTTAGAGCTCTAGATTAAGTATCTATATGTGTTAGCTCGTCACATTTCGGACCCTCCGTATGCGCGCTGTCTCTCACTCTCTCTCTCTCTCTACATATCTCTGTCTTTTTCTTTTTCATTCGTGGGAACCTAGCGATGACTGCGATAACTCCGACCTGGACGTCATCATCTTGGTTGTCCTTGGGGAGTTTTTACGAGCTAAAAGCCACTAGGGGCTGTGAAATTTAGGGACACACACGGGTTCCGATATCGATTCCAGGGAAAGATTCTGCTAGCTGTCTCTCTCTCCCTTTGTGTATTCCCCCTCGTTTGTCGCTCCGTCTCTCTCTATCCTATACACATCGTTTCCCGAACGCTATGTGTATGCGTGTGTGCACTACACAACGCGCCCGTATATATGCTGGTTTTTACTCTCGCGGCGACTTCATCGCCGTCATCCTCGAGGTATTTCGGCTCGTAAAAAAACACCGCTGCAAACGTAATGCTTATGCGTAATTCTCTCGGCTCTTTTTCGTCCACTCGATTTTTCGCCCACTATATTCTCTTCGGAAGAGAGACAGACAGAGAGAGAGAGAGAGAGAGTGCGCGTGTACTCGAGAGGTGCAACCCTGTACATCTACTCTGCCTTTTTAATATACTCACACATATTTCACTGTGAGCGTGAGATATGTAATACGCACGATGCATTTCGGTATATACGCGTACATGTATATCGTAATAGTAAGAGAGGGAGAGCTTAGAGTATGTGGTGTTTTCTCTTTCTGTCTCTCCGCGACTCGTGAGAACATCAAAGGGTTCTCCCTCTCTCTTTCTCTCCTATCTCTCTCTCTCGGGCTCAAAGATCTCGGGCTCAGAGAGACCTTTTTTCCGAGGCGTGGACACGGAGCTCCGTTTCTTTCTCGCTCTCTTTCTCGCTCGCTCTAGCGCCGTCGACCTCTTTTGCACACAGCAGCGGCCTGATCCGTTTTTTTATTTTTCTCATTCCATAGACTGGCGTTTCGGCCTGCAGCAGTACAGCGGTGGCAGCGAGTTTCGAGTTTTCCGATGAGAAGAAAGAGAAAGAGAGAGGGAGAGAACGATAGAGGGCAAAAATCGAGGTCTTTTTTTTCGGAGCTCCGCTTGCTTCCCTCTCCCTCGCTCTCTCTTTCTTTCTCTCTCCAGTTTTTGTTCTCTTTATACACATATATATGGAACACACGCGTTGTCTCGGGACGCGATGATAGAAAAAAAAAGAAAGAGAAAGAGGCACAGCTGTGGCCCCCGATAGACGTATACACAACTTTACATGTTAATTTAATGATTCTTTAGCAATATTTGATGCGTATCGCGTGCGGCGACGTATAGACAACGTAGACGACGCACGAGTTTCCGATGCGTCTTGGGAAAAGAATTTACTCATTTGGAAAATCGAACTCGCGAGTAGGTGGGTGGCGGGAGGGGGGGGGTGGAGTATAAATGATGTCGAACGTTTGGCCGTTTTGACAAACGGGGACTGGTATGAAAAGTGAAATTTCGTCATGAAAGTTGGTTTTGATGATAAGCCAGTTTCGGCCTTAATCTTTCTCGTGTGGCTCACTCGGGAACCCGCATTTCACACGCATACACAGAGGCGCCGCGAGCTGCTGCGGCTGCTGTTAGGGAACATGGCGAGAGATCACACGGAACGAAAATATACTTAAAATGTGTAGCTCCGCTTTTTTTAGAGTTCGATTTTAAAGAAAATTTTGCTAGTGTTAAAAATTCTCTTAGACCTATATTCTTATTTCTATATGACACTAAAATTATTAGCTGATAATTCCTTGTTATTATTCATATGTGAAACTTTTTCTTTTTATTTCAGTACATTATTCATAACTGAATAATTAATTGTTTTTTATATACTTTAATGCTAATTGCCCACTACTAATTTATTATCTATCGATAAAAATGGAATTTCTTGTACCTTTTAAAGTTCCAAAAGTTGTTATTTATATTTTATGACTATTATTCCATTGTTTCCTTTTTTAATAACCTAATAATCTAGATTTCACAACATTGCCTTTTGCTGGATTTGTCAATAATCAACAAAAGAAAGAAAACTATAGTATGAAAATAAATGTGATAAGATAGATTATATCACATATTAAAAAGATGGAAGGAATTCACAAGGATGCCTCAAAAATGATTATTTCATTGATAAAAAAGAAATGACCTTCATATTCTATATCGTGATCGCATATAATTAATTACTTTTGATAAAAGCACTTTAATATTAGTGTGTTGTCAAGTGGCTCAGATTACTTTGCTCAGTTCTTTTATACTCAGTGACTCTATTAACTTATAATCATTTACACGTATTTCCAACTATCATACAAAATTTAATATTTATTTCTATTAACAATTTCATTTACTTTTTAAAAATGTGCAAAATAAAAATTACTTTCATCAAAACCAATTGAATATATTAAATTAATTCTAAACTTAAAACTGTCAAAAGTATAGAAGCTAACAGTTGTTTTTTTTAAACTTTTAGCTGAGCCATGCGATCTACCATGTGTAGCATCAAATCAAATACCCCCAGGTGGTGGGATTGGTGGTGGAGGCCGAGGATCTTCCCCAAGCGTGTCCGGGGTCGCTGCTCCATCACCATCACCGTCCCATTCACACTCATCCCCATATGACTTGAGGCGTAAAAGTCCTCCGCATCCGGACCCAGCTCCGGGCACAAGCTCGGCTTTACCTCCAGCTGGTGGGAGCAGCATTTCGGCTGCTCTAGGACCAGCAAGGAAGCGACCTAGGAGGACTTGTTCATTATCCACCGATGGTACGCATGGAAGTTTGAATTATAATGATGGATGCTTATTAAAAATACTATAATTGATATGACAATTATTCCTCATAGAAAATATTCAGCTTTCCAAATAACATATGAGCAAAATTTTCTGACGATAACAGTTCCAAATTTTGAATGACTCCAAAATTTAGCTAAATTCAAATTAAATCAAACGTACATATTTAGTATATGAGTACCTACAAAAATAAGATAACATTTACTTTTAGTTAAGAATTGTAACTCAATTAATTGTTATTGTATGACCAATATTATAAGTTTCAAGCATATATTCTCTCAAAGAAACTGTAACTTTGTTTTTTAAATGCTAATTTTTTAAAATTGAATAATTTATCATTTAAATTACAAAACTTTATAAGCGATAGTTCTGTGGTTTGATAATCTTGTAATTAAAATTTTGAATCTCAGTGCCAGAAATATGCGATAGACTTGATGACCTTAGGCACCTTTTTCACTAACAAAAATTAATTAATCCATTTTTTTATTACTAGGAACAAACACAAACACAGCAGCACACTACCTCCAGTATGAACTGCCTGACGAAGTTCTCCTTACTATATTTAATTACCTGATGGAGCAAGATTTATGCAGGGTGTCACAGGTTTGCAAGCGTTTCCAGGTCATAGCCAACGATACAGAACTATGGAAATCCCTGTACCAGCAGGTCTATGAATATGATCTGCCCCTCTTCAACCCTGCACCCTCTA
This sequence comes from Megastigmus stigmatizans, assembly GCA_900490015.1. NCBI lineage: Eukaryota > Metazoa > Arthropoda > Insecta > Hymenoptera > Megastigmidae > Megastigmus > Megastigmus stigmatizans. The sequence continues at coordinate 13,153 of UELV01175179.1, read as the reverse complement.
AATTCGAATTCGTCTCTCCAGACGAATCGGAGTATCCTAATCCTTGGAAAGAGAGCTTCAGGCAATTATATCGAGGCGTACATGTGCGGCTTGGCTTCCAGGAAGTGAAGCAAAAGGGCAGGAGTCTACCCTACTTCAATACGATTCAGGGCGCTCTTGACTATCTTGACGAGTTCCGAAACAGCAGTAGCTCATCGACGAGTAGCAACACGAGTAGTAACATGAGTATGCAAGGCAATTGCTGCAATAGTGCTGGAGGAAGTAGTAGTAGTAGTGGAGGTAATTTTATTTTTTATAATATTGACAAAAGTAATTAAATAAACGGATATATAGTTCAAGAGAAACTTTGATTAACTTAGAAGAAACTATGATTAAAATAAATAGAAAAAGTTTATATACATTTATGAGTTATTTGTTCAGTGATTCATAATTCATTTTATTCTTTCAAAATTAATTGTTTGACATATTGATTTTCTTTTCATAAATTAAAGTGTAAGAATTTAAATTTAAGAAAATTGAAAGCTCTTTTATAATTTGTTGCATCGAATTTGAAGTAATAGTATACTTTTTGAAAGCTGTTATTTTTTATTATATATTTACAAATAAAAAGACAGAATCTTATGTTAATCGAGTGTTTTGTAATTAATTCTGTAGTTGGAGGTGGGGGAGGAAGTAGTAGCTCTTCACAAACCAGCCCTGAAGAAACCCCCCAGCATCTGGTGTTCTTACATGCAGGTACATATCGACTCGAGTTCCTTGTGATCGATAGCGATGTAGCGCTACTAGGCGCGGCGCCCGGAAACGTCGCCGAGTCCGTCATCCTGGAGAGGGAGAGTGAGTCCACGGTGACGTTCGTCGAGGGCGCAAAGCGAGCCTATGCAGGACATTTGACCTTGAAATTTACACCGGACGCGGCGAGCACCGTTACGCACCACAAGCATTATTGCCTTGAAGTCGGCGAGAACTGTAGCCCGACGATTGATCACTGTATCATACGGAGTTCGAGTGTTGGTGAGTGTAGTAGTATAGCGGAACATTTGAAATTCTTTCGTTTGACTTTCACTTTTTTTACACCGTCGCTTACGGACAAAGTGGATTTAATCGTAATCCGATCTTTTCTTTTTTTATCTGATTGAACATTGTGTAGGTAATGTAAAATCATAAATTAATTCGTGACTTAGAAATTTGAATGCCAAGTAATTTGTGATAAACTTTCGAAATAATGAGATTTTTTATTTTTGATAAAATCTTTTAGAAGTTAGACGGTGTGAAAGTCGTGCTTCTTGGTCTGAAATTTTATCTTATACAACAGCAAATTTTAATTTCTCTTAATATTGTAATAATATGGATAATTGAATAAATTAAAGCAATAATTACGGCAGTAGCTTTTATAACTAATCAATTTTCATATTACTATATTTTTATATTCAGAATTTAAAAGAACAAATTTTCTAAAATTCATAATATTTTCACAACGCAAAAATGAGTCAGATATATATAAAATTTCTATGTTCTAAAATCGTGACTACTGTATGAGTGTATTGGCTATTAACTTTAATGGATATTTATTATAAGAAAAACAAAAACAAATATATATATATATACATTTTATTTTTGTGAATGTTCCTAATAATATCTCGAAAGAAAGCATGAGTTTCACATTTACTAATAATTTTCAAATTTTCCACTTACGAGTTGTGAATATTGCCAAAATATTGCGTCACTTGTTTTGCAAATGCTCCAATATTGTGAAAAGGGACATATTCTAAAATCTGAACAACACGAACTCAAAACCGGCAAAGATACATAAGATTCTAAAATTTTTTGTTTATTTTAAAATTACAGTCGGCGCAGCAGTATGTGTATCGGGTCTGGGTGCCAACCCTATTATCAAGAACTGTGACATCTCGGACTGTGAAAATGTGGGCTTATACGTGACGGACTATGCGCAGGGCACATACGAGGATAACGAGATTTCGCGCAACGCCCTCGCAGGCATCTGGGTGAAGAACTTTGCAAACCCGATAATGCGACGAAACCACATACATCACGGCCGGGACGTTGGCATCTTCACCTTCGACAATGGGCTCGGCTACTTCGAAGCCAACGACATACACAACAATCGCATTGCGGGATTCGAGGTCAAGGCAGGTGCCAATCCCACAGTTGTTCACTGCGAGATCCATCATGGTCAAACCGGTGGAATCTACGTTCACGAAACTGGAATGGGACAATTCATCGACAACAAAATCCACTCAAACAACTTTGCCGGCGTCTGGATCACTTCCAATTCCAACCCCACGATTCGTAGAAATGAAATATACAACGGTCATCAAGGGGGAGTCTATATTTTCGGCGAGGGACGAGGTTTGATAGAGCACAACGACATTTACGGCAACGCATTAGCTGGCATACAAATCAGAACAAACTCAGATCCCATTGTTCGACATAATAAAATACATCATGGGCAGCATGGAGGTATATATGTGCACGAGAAAGGTCAGGGATTAATTGAGGAGAACGAAGTATTCGCGAATACATTAGCAGGAGTATGGATAACGACTGGCTCGACACCGGTTCTGCGGAGGAACAGGATCCATAGTGGCAAACAAGTGGGTGTTTATTTTTACGACAACGGCCACGGAAAACTGGAGGACAATGATATTTTTAATCATCTATACTCGGGAGTACAAATAAGGTAAGTTATCTTATAATAGGAGACGGGATCAATAATTGGGTGACGGAAATACATTTTTGCGATTGCGCCAGAGGTAGAGTGGTTCTAGGTACATTTGGTTATAAATACGATTTCCCGAGTGTCGGTAATGGATTCTTTTTGAGTTTGGTAACTTGCTTCGTGTACGCCACCTACATTCCACTGTACTAGTTTCGATCGTATTATAGTAAAACTTACAATTTTCTTAACTACATGATTTTATTTGTTTTTTTTTTATTTTTTTTTTATTTTTCTAGGACTGGAAGCAACCCTGTTATTAGAGGTAACAAAATATGGGGCGGCCAAAACGGTGGTGTTTTAGTTTATAATAGTGGTTTAGGTTTACTCGAACAAAATGAAATTTTTGATAATGCAATGGCTGGAGTTTGGATAAAAACTGACAGCAACCCAACACTTAAACGAAACAAAATATTCGATGGACGGGATGGAGGTATTTGCATATTTAACGGTGGCAAAGGTAAGCATAAACGATTATTGTGTGCATACCACATAACAAATCGTGTATTGTGTTATATGTTTCTTTTTTGAAGATTATAAGATCATTTTCAACAAATTATCTTCTTAACTTTCAGGTATTTTAGAAGAAAATGATATATTTAGGAACGCGCAAGCTGGTGTGCTCATATCGACGCAGTCACATCCGGTGCTAAGAAGAAATCGAATTTTCGACGGTCTGGCTGCAGGTGTCGAAATAACGAACAATGCCACTGCCACATTAGAATTTAATCAAATCTTTCACAATAGGTTCGGAGGATTATGCCTAGCAAGCGGTGTACAACCTACAATACGAGGTAAATATATCTTAATTCCCCATTGTTTACGGACATAACATGTATTCGGAATTTTGCATTTGAAGCTTTTGTTTTTTTTTTATGTTTAGGTAATAAAATTTTCGATAATCAAGACGCAGTCGAGAAAGCTGTGGGCAATGGACAGTGCCTGTACAAAATATCGTCGTATACGTCTTTTCCAATGCATGACTTTTACCGTTGTCAGACGTGTAACACCACCGATCGAAATGCTATTTGCGTCAATTGTATAAAAACTTGTCACGCTGGTCATGATGTGGAATTCATTCGACACGATAGGTAAGAATTGACTTATAATTTTTTTATATATAAAGGTTTCTATACCAATTTAATCCAATTTCCATAACTTACAACATTTACAATCAATCGTGAATACTTTTATATAGATGTTATGGCTAATTAAATGTCTACTTTGTTATATTTTAATAATCATATTTCATGTAACAAAAAATATAAAGACTAAAAATTTATATAATTATAAAAAAAGAATTAGTTATAAAAGATTACTAAGAAGCTCCTTTGATTAATATATATACAAAAAAGATATGCAATTGGGTATCTAATTTAATATATTTTGCAATTATTAATCAATATACCAATTTATCAATATATCAACCATTTTAATTAGTGATTGATGTCTTAAGCTGCACTGTATGTATTAAAAACAAATTTTTTAATTTAAATATATCTATTCCTACATGTCGTAAATACTAATTGGATATTTTCATAATATTTTTTATAATTGATATTTTATTAAATAAATACATTTAATATTATAAATTGATTAATATTGATTAGAGAAATTAACACGCCTATAAACAACAAATATTCTAAAATAATGCTATAAAAAATGGATAGCTTATGTGATTTCTTTTATTAAACAGAAACATTTTTTATTAAATTTATTGAGTATTTTAAGCAGTCTCAATCTTAATTTTATCCTTGTGTACTAGTCCAAAAACCTCTTTCATAAATGGAAATAACGATTCTCTATCTTGTTATGCAACTGTATTATGTTTGAACAATCAACATTTTCATATTCAAACAGTATTATGATTAGCAAGCACGGTACTTTGAATATCAAAGGAATTGCTAAGAAAGATGATGAAAATATTGAATGTATTTCAATTTTTTGAAATTGTGTGGAACATTAAAACAATCGTGTTATGCTTAAGAGATATACGTGATAAATAAATTATAAGCACACGTATATATCCGTGCACTGATGTAGAATTATTTATTTTATTAATAATAATTGTAGCTCATTACACAAATGATACTAATACTTAGAAAATATTCATAAACAATGCAATTTTTTCTAACTTAAATATACCCTATAGTTTTCAATCGTGCAGAACAAAAGTTCTTTAAGGAGTAGCCGGTCGAGTATAGTTAACAGCATTTATTGTTTCAGTAGACTGTAGAGAATTAGACTCAACTCGAAAAATGTTGAAATATTGAAAATTAAACGAAATAAATCTGAAACGGTAAATGTCAATAACTATGACCCGCTGACTTCCTTTCAATGACTGTAATACGTAGTTTTAAAAAGATAAATAATACGCTGCAAGTAAAAGAAATCATTGCTAAAGGTATTAACTATTTCCAAAACTAGACTTTATAAAAATAAACTTGCAAATACTCAATTAAATTCAGCAATTGCTGAATAAAATGCGGCAAAATGCTAAAGCAACAAACATTTAAATAGAATATTGATGTGCAATTCCAGATTCTTTTGTGACTGCGGAGCAGGGACTCTAAGTAATCAGTGCCAGTTGCAGGGTGAGCCAACGCAGGACACGGACACACTCTACGATAGCGCTGCTCCTATGGAGTCCCACACACTCATGGTGAACTAGGATCTAACTTAAAAAAATCTCACCTCTTTGCCCTCTCTTATGAGACACCGCGTGTAAGTTCGTCGCGTTATAAACAATAAAAATAAAATGACGCCGCGAGCTATTGCAGAGCTTTTCGCCGACTTCCCAAGTACGGAATGTCTTGTGACTCGTACACGTAATGATCGAAGGGCTCTGCGATTCGAGCGAAAAAAGACGAAGAGCTATTATGTATACATAGTGAAGAACGCGTAAAAGAAGCGATAGTTAAACGAATAATGGTATAAATGATAGAGAAAAGACTATGAAGGGTACTAGTAGTAATTCTCTTGATGAACATAAAAAGGTGAATTAATCAAATTGTATCGAGATATGAAGAGAGATTCAATTGTCGAGCATGCGCGCGCCCGCTTTTTCGATATGGCAAGAAAGAGAGAGGGATAACGTTTCTTATTCTGCCGGAATCTCCGAAACGACTGCGAAGATAAACTGGATTTAGAATGGTGATAATGAAGACTTTTTAATGTGTACAGACAAAACTCAATGTATTCGTTGTACAATTGAAACCGATCGATTATTTTAAGGTTTAATAATTAACGATAACGGCAATTCGATCCTCTTATTAAAATAATGCTGAAAGCGTTTTAGTGTGTGGCATGAATTTTAATGAAGAAGAGTGGAGAGCAAGATGAAATTATGTGTATTCATCGCAAGACAGACACACATTCACGCGTACAGGTGCCACGTATGTAAATTTGTGTATAAGATAAAAACATAACAAAAAGGACATAAAAAAGGAATCATAAGTGAATCGTATGGTTACGGGCCGCTTACTCACGAGACCTAGAAGGATCGGTATAATATTAATAGGAATTTCTGTGCGCAACTCAATACTGATGGAATAGAAAGAAAAACCTACACGTTACACTGCACGTGACTAGAATGGAAGGGGAAAATTGAAATTGCAACTATTTGACCGCACGTTGTAGTGTCAAAAATGTGGATTTTGTGTGAAAGTGCAAATGAAAAGGACACTGTTGAAAATTTTGGTAAACAGAAAATGTGATATACGTACTCCTTGTAACCGGAAATGATGTTGAGAAAATCAAAAAAAAAAAGGTGAATGCAATGTCGATATTATTATTGAAGTACAACGGATTGTTTTTTCTTAGAAGTGAGGAAGTTTGATATTTCTTAGTAAATATCACAGTTTCTCAATTCAACCCTGGGTGTTATGATGATTTGTGATGGTCCTAAGCTGCCTAAAAGGGCAAAGTGCATAATAAAAGACGATGACGAGATGATTAAAAAGATTAATTAATAAATATTGAAGTATATTATCGAAATATACACACAGCAATGTTTACCAGTGACAAAAAAAATCAAGTAAATAAATGAAACTAAAGTATGAAAATAAAAAAAAACTATAACGAAGGTACTGTCCAAGGAACCGTTTTTAAAATAATGTCCGAGTTCTTAAAGTATATCGATCCTCTTTTTTTTAAAAAAAGAATTACGTTAGTGGTAATGTCTAATCATATTATAAACAATTAAAATGGAAAAAATAAACACGTATTTCGGGAACGAGTAAACATTTTAACTCTCATAAGACGGAAGCGCCTATAATATGTTTAGCGATGATAATTTTTAAGTCGCAGCCAATCGCAATGTCGTGGACGAGAAGACACGAAAAAAGTAATATTACGAAAATACATTAAAATTTAAGTAGAGACAGAAGGATTGAAAATGTCGATGGTACAGACTTTATCGTTTTACGCACTTTGGTCTCTCCTCTCTTTCTTTCCTACCAGCAAGCGGTTTCGCAAAATCCTTTATATACATCACAATTGTACGTAGTAACCCCCTTTTTTGTAATACATCCCCCCTTACCCTTATACAAACAAAACATAAAAAAAAAATTAAAAAAATCCATTTGAATCGGTGAAACGGCTCGCTGGCCAGGTGGGAATTGCCTTTGACCGTTCTTTGACCTAAGGTCTGTAATTGAGTATACTTGTAATAACCATGTGCGCGCGCAGCAGCAGCAGTGTCATATTATAAATAGTATAACTATAAACGTATATTATGATTTCTGGAGATGTCTCGATGAAAAGATGGAGAGAAATCAAAGGCAAACCTTTATTTCTTTTTTTACGCCAAGCCGTGTAATATAGTAACGTCTCAGGACTCTGCCGATGAGAGTAATGGCGATGAAAAAAGTAAGCGCACGCTTTTAACAGAGCGATTCCCTACCCCTCGTATACGTTGTTTTCGTTTTTGAATGACACTATTAATCGGAATTGGGCGGCTTTTTTCTACTTTGAAACCACAACTGGTTCATATTTGATCATATATATCGCCTGCAGAATAATGCATAATATAACAGACATTTTTACAAAAGAGTTTATACTTTATTAACTTTTACAGATGAGAATTTTGGTATGCCTGAGCTGAATGTCAGTTTATGATAATCTCATGTTTCCAATGTTTATAGGGAACAATCTAATTAATTGTTAATAATCGTGTTTATATTTATGAAATTTGTTATACTTCCAAAACTCATTAAATTGTTTTAAAACATAATTAGAGCGCATTAATTTCAATTTATTTAATCACTAAAAAAGCAATAATTTTTATTTTTATAACATTCTAAATTACTAGTAGGTATAATGCACTAAAGCTAATTCTTTGTTTTAGGAGTGCTCTCCAAAATATTTATTCAATTGTACACAGAAGCACTTACAAACGATTCTATATAATTCATAAATTTTGTGTATAAAATTGTTGAAACTGTGTACAATATATTGTATACAAAATTTATTAAATTGTATAGAATAGTAGAAAATCAATTTTTATACATAACCTCTATGTTCAATTTTTATGTAGTTAAATAAAATAAACCAGATTTTTTTAATAAATATTTTTATTTATTCTAAATACCTGAGATTAAAATCCAGATCTAAATCTTTTAAATAGTGGATTCTAATCTAAGGAATTTACCAGGTAGATATTTGCTTAAATTATTCGTACAATCTTTTATAAGAATGTCAACAATGTCAACAATGTAAATAATATACATTTAAAGTTATATACGAGATAAAAATATTTTTTGAAGAAAATAATGATACAACTAAAATAACAATCTTCCTTTTTTAAAATCTTTTCTTATTATATGCCGTATATAATACGTTTGATTTAATGAAAGATAATACTTGCAAATAAAGTTACTATTTCAATAAAACTAATGTAAAAGTTAAGTAAATACACAAATTTCAAACTAAGAAAAGCCGCCCATCTCCGTGTAAAATTACGTTGGTTTACTCTCGAAGCTTGCGGTTCAGGAGCAGCGTAAACATAATTATGGTGATATCGTTCCTCGTTTTCTTCAAAGTACAGTATTTTAAATCAGGCAGCACGCGTCGAATTTGTAACAAATTTGATTTGACTTTTTGTTTTATTATGGTGACATTTATATGAAGTTTTAATTTTTCTTTTTCGCTTCAGATTTTTCTATAAGACAAGTATGTGTATTATATAATTATAATTATGCGCGTTTGTACTCTTTTGTGCTCTCTGCTCTGGCTCAAGTTTCGATAGCGTTGAGCAAATTTTGTATGTAAGGCTTGGGCGTCACCGTTGCGTCATGTGTTTGTATTTTCATGTATTAGTCTCGAACATGATTAAGAAAAATAAATAAACAGACAAGCTTCCATCGACTTCCAGTTAGTTTGCGCTACGAGTGTTTGATTCACATACCAATTGTTCAACATACGAATAATGTTTAAAAAAAAAACGTAAAAGCAAAGATAAGAATGCTTCTTCCATGTGATTCGAGGACTGACGAATAAATAGTTGCAGCACTACGGCGACGCTCAAGTTTCTCACGATTGTTGAATGTACATTTAGAAGATAAGTTCAGTTTCCTCGAGATATGAGATCTATGATATGTAAATCTGTTGTCATTTTTTTTATTTAAGTCTTACAATTCACACACTCACCGAACTTGTAATAATCGACTGGGCACACATTAAGAAAATACAAAAAATACGATACAAGATACACAACCCATACGCAACACATACACAGACATTTATTGCACGCGCATTCTTAATTCCTCACGATTTGTATAATCGCGAATGGGCTTCTTGTTAGCGTGTACCGTTCAAGCGTTTATCGAGGGTTAGAAGATAAAGTAAACCGGCGACGAAATCAAATCCGAGCAAGACTGGTCAGGTGTTGTACGCGTTTGTTGTCATGTGTATGAGTGTATGTGTGGCGAAGCAAGTAAAATATGAACAATGTGTATGTGTACGAGTGCACACAATCCACGAAAAAAAAAATATATTGTGTAGAGCGCGAGAGTCGAAGAGAAGATTTCTCAGTAAATTTCTCTTGTAATCCCAAAATCCCTGATTTTATTTCGGTCTCTTTTTCGCTAAATCATAAACGCAGTAATCTTTTTTCGAATCTCATGATCAAAGGAGAAAAAACGATCGATGCGATCTAATTTTTCCCTCGCTTATATATTTTTCACCAGTAACTTCTTTAAAAATAAAAGGATGAATAATACATCCCGGGGGCACCGAATCTTTCACAGAACGCGGAATTGCCCGAACCCATAATGTCCACATAATTATTTGTGATCTATGTTACCTGCGTCCAAATCTTTCTCTTCGTTTTCCGAGCCTGGCCCGGCCCGCAGTTGTACATTATAATTATAGTGATTGTTTATTATTATTATTATTATTATTATTATTATTATTATTATTATTATTAATTACAATTCTTATCATGATTATTGTAAATGTAAATGCAATCTATTGATTCCTATTGTACGACATGCAAATACTTCTCACGTGCGACCCTATTATTTATCTTTGTCATCCATATATTATCATCGTTTAGATTTTATCCCTTTTTTTTTCGAAAAAAGGATTTCTATTTTTGTTGTCGCTGCTTCATTCCAATGTTCAATCATTTTCACTTTTTATCGATTTTTTCCTCCCTTCTTTCACTTTTGTCAGCGCAGATGCTTGCCATTACAACGTTAGTTGCCATAGATTGCGATTTTTTTGTTTTTTTCTCTCCTCATCCGGCCCCCTCCCTCCCCACCCCCACACAGCGAATAGAATTATACATATAGATAGTATAATATTTAAGCATTGTGGAACACATACAAAAAAGATAACACAGACCCACACTCTCACGAAAGATCCGGAAGAAAAAACTGATACCACTACGTATTCTGTACATAATAATCTGCCCATTATATATATGATTATATATAAATATATATAACGCATTGATTATATACAGCTATTATAGAAAATATATTATTATCAATTATAATTTTTATTTTTTAGCCCCAAATTATTACTATATTTTGCCCTTGTTTCCTTGTACACGCGTAAAACTATATATTATTATTATATTATAGACTTGTATTTTTTTATTGTTTAGTGTAAAATTGTATAAATTTTTGTTAATTTTTTCTTTATACGCTAATATCTTCGATTGTCGTAAGTCGATGAAAAAAACACGACATAGTACTAATTATGTTTTTATTACAATTTTGTATTGTAAATCTTATAAAAGAAATGAAATTAAAAAAAAAATTACAATAACAACAATGAAGTGCAGTAAAGTTTGTCGATTACCAATCGAACGTGTCTTATTTGTTTTCTTGCGAAAAAAAAAGAAATGAGAATTGCCGCTTTGTACATATAATGTTAGAGGCCGCACGCGCGCCGCCTAATCGTCTCGATCACGTTTCTCCCGTGCTCGTTTATATACATGTAATGACGATTATTCACGTGTATCCGTTATATATATATACATCTCTCTCTGCGCGCGAAGCAATAATTGGAGGTTCGAATAAAGTTGATAAAGTGAAAGAAAGCATTCGCGGAACGACAAGCGGGGCGCGTTTTTTTCTTTCTTTCATGTATGTACCTACAGAAACGGTTGCTCACTTCTGCGTTTTCCCCCATTTTTTCCCCTCGTTCTGTTTTTCCGGCTCGCTCTCTTTCTCTTTTCGTTTGTTTAAGTATACACACCCCTCTTGACGCGAGTGCACAGCCATGCAGAACGCGGGAATAAAAAAGCCAGAGCGCGCGCGCGTCTCTCTTGTATCCCCCTTTTTTTTCCGCCACTCTAATGGCGATATTACGTGCAAAGATGAACTCACGCTTTCCGTTATATATGTTTCGCGCTTTTTACACGTTTTTATTATGCGCGTCTGCAGTAGTAGAGATCGCGTATAATATGAAGGGAGATATAAACGAA
>UELV01175170.1:540-12075 GCA_900490015.1 Megastigmus stigmatizans | reverse complement strand
TATTTTTAAAATTTCGAAGAAGTCAGTAACGGCTCTGCGCTTCCGAGAACTTCTCCCGAGCGATGGTTTTGCGTGGAGGGGAGGAACGCCACGGAAGCTAGGCCTACGGTATTACCTAGCGCATCGCGTCTTTTTGGAGGGACTTACGCGAGCGGTGTCCTGATTGGTTAGCGAGACTTACATGCGAGCGAAGGTTTCGGAGCGGTTAGTGCTCATGAGGCGTTGGCCTGAGCAAGTCGTCGCCGACCGCGGTAGCTTAGTGCGTGGGTTTACTGCGAGACTATTTATTGTTTTGAAGAATAAATATTCTTTTATGTTGACTTCAAATAAGCCGATTTCCTTATTTATTACTCCACGAACCCGACTAGTGTATCCTTCTCCGTTCCAACGTCTTTGATTATCCTGATTCATTAAGTCAGTTTATTTTTATCCCCCCGCCCCTCTCCCTACAAACTTTATGATAATTTGAGTAATTGACTTAAAATTCAGCTCAAGTACGTCTGACGTAGGTGTAAAAGTGTGGGCCATAAGTTAGTTCTGTATCTTCATTAGTTTTCGAAAAATTTCATTTGTTTATAAAAATCGAGCTTAACCCCTTTATCGCTACAATTGCTTTATAAAATGCAGAGATCTTTCTGACTCTAGCACAAGCTTTTAAATCTGGCTTTTGCAAAATTTTTTGAACAGTATAAAGTATAGAAAATTGTATCAACTTTTAATTTCAATATCCTTGACAGCACTATAAAAACTGTATAGCTCTTAGTTTTAATCTTTTTAAACTTGCGTTTAAACTTGTTTTAAATTATTACGTAACAATAAAAACATTTTAGAATAATATTATATTAAGAAGAAAAATTTAAGTTGAATCCTTTCTTTTAAAAATAATGAGGTAAAAAAATTTTTTTTGTAAAGTTAAAATTTAAATGGATATATTAACTAAAATTTTCAGTACAAATATATTAATGTTAAAAAAATTTCAAAATATGGTAGAGATTTCCCTAAGTAATATATATTTTTCTATACACATAACGTACATTATTATAGCACACTAGTAAAACATTAAATAATTATAGAGAAACATTACTTACACATAAGAAATTGTACCAAAAACCTTCCTTCTGCAGTATTTTTTATTAATAGTTCCCGTTCGGTACGGTCTTCTATTCGTTGCCAATCGTATGCTATTAGTTCAAATAGTAATTTTAACTAATAATTCGAGAGTCAATCAGATTAATTATTATTATTGAATGCATTTTGATTTTAAAATATAAATATTGCAAATTTTAATTACAATTGAATTAAAAAAAATAATTTTCGCATACCCTTTTGTCACTTATGAACGTTATGATGTTTTTCACTGAACTATTTACAACAAACATAATAATTAAACTGTTTTCAAAAACGATATACATATCTGCCTTCATGTTTTCTACCAGAGCTGTAATCTATATTAAATAAAATTTACATCCGCATACATAAAAATGGATATGACCCACATACAATAATTTCACTATTTTTTTTATGCAGTAGGCGTAAAATTCGATTTTACACCTGCCCTCGTTAAAAATTATCTAGTTTTATCAGGGCCTCTAGATTATTTAACGGAGCCCCCGAATAATAAGCGGGGTGCCTCGATAATACTAGATAAATTTCTGCCAGGGTACGTGGATGTTTAATAAAATATCGCAAAAAACGCATTTTTTATAAGAAAAATTAACTTTGTCAAATTTTATAATTTTATTTCAAAAATAAAATTTTTTGTTATCATTAAATGCATTTTCTTCTTGTTTTTATGGTTGTTCATTCGTTTTTAAGATTTAAAATTTACTTATTGATCGAGTGTCTGTAAAGTGCCCGGAAACACTCGAGTTTTTTTCCATTTTTTGATTTATGTCTTTTTATAGGGGGAGGGGAGGGGGGGGGGGTTCTGCTCTCTGCACCCACATCGGGGTCTGCAGATCCACTCCCCAACATACCCACCACCACATTACTATATACACTTCATCATATGAAATTTTTTATAAACTGTTTTACGAATTTTACACCTACTGCAACAAAAAATGATGCAACTCGGGCAGAAGATTTTACACTCTCATGAGATGAAGCAGAATTCTAATGGAACCCTTCATGCAAAAAGTACTATTCTGTCTTCCTTGTTTGACATTACATAGGTACAAATCAAAATTTAAGAAAATTAATGTTTCATAGAAAAAATAATTAATAATGCTTCAAAAATTACATTACTAATTTACTTACTAATGGTACCAGTACAGATAAGTTAATTAAAATATAGATTAGTTGACACATATATTTTTTTATGTGAGTTTGGTAAGGCCATAATCCTAATACTTCTAAAAACAGTTTGGAAGGTTTGTAATAATAGCTATCGTATATTTCCATTTTGCCAATACTTCTTTACTTTTTCTTTATCTGTAAATTATAATTTTTGGTAATATAATATTAGATTATAACACTATATTGTATATCTTTATTGTAATTCAATCTAAATGCTAGAAACCTTTTACTATAGATTACCAGCACAAAACTTTCGTGATAAAAACCTCAAAAAGTTATTGTAACGTTAGTTATTGTGGTTTTTTTATTGTTAAGTAAAAATAATATAAAAGAAATTAATAATATTATATAATAAAAATTTATAATTTTGATGTAAAGGTCATTTAAGTATTCAATTCACTAAAAATAATTTTTTCATGAAGTTGATGACATTTAAAATTTATATTATACCATTTATTATTTATTCATTGACTTGCATTTATTTAAAAATAGAGATTACAAAAGAGAAGGGAGAAATATACAGTCGCGACTTGATCCATATTAAATAGTTTAGAATTTAGTATTCTTATATCTTTTTGCTGATCCAGTGACATTTGAAATACAAATTAACATATTTTCTACGCACCTATGTCAACGAAAGAATGATTTTTGTTTTATTAGAAAATTTCCTTTTTGTTCATTAGTTAGAAACTTCCTTAGTAAGTACCCACTTAAACTCAGATTTATATTCGATGATTTGATTAATTTATTAAGCATCACTAAAACTTTTTACATTTTTACAATCAGAGAACGTTATTTAAATAAATAATATATATTTTGTACAAATAATATTATTATGTATTTATCCATTACTGATATACAAGAAATAATTAATCTTGAATTACCTTATTTATAAAACTGCTCATTTCTCATGTTCCTAGATGCAGTTTTCGCAGTAAGTATTAATGTGAGATTTCAGCGATTTCCTTCTCTGTTTTTACGCAATACGTATATAATATTTTACCAGAAAAACTAATCGCGCTAGAATATAAGATAATTATTTTACTAAGAATCAGAGAAACTTGAAGGTATGGAGTTTACAATAATGCAATATAAGAAAAGCACGTAGAAGTACAATACCGTTTCCGGGAATAATTATTACTTGTTATTTAACATGCAAATTATAAGAGAAAAATGTGAGATCCATTATCAAAGTAACTTTCGTTGAAAGTAATTATTATTGAGTTTAAAATATAAAGTAACTAAAACACTGACTTTTCTTATCTAATCAGTATTAAGAAAGTGCTATTAATTTTATCCTACTGTATAGTTTGTAGGATTTACAGTCTCTATTCGTACTAAAAAAAATTTAATTTTAGTGAAACATCGTAATGATTACAGATATCGTTAAAATTATAAATTGTTAATATTATAACAAAATATTATTTCGTTAACTAGAGGCATAAAAAACTTCGCTTGCTTTTTAAGGGAAACTTTGGTAAATCATTGAAATGATATTCATACATCGTCGGGTTGGACGTAAAACGTACCATCTCAACCGAAAATTAATTTATTATCATTATAATGAAGTAATTAAATCACTAAATTAACAGAAAATAAATTAATAATTAACGAAATAATAAATTAACATATTCAATAACATTAATTTGTTAATGTGTTTTATGGTAATTTAGTTAATTTAGATAAAAAATTTCGATAAGATGGTACTTTTTTCACCAGTTGACTGAGATGGCACGTTTTACGTCCAACCAGACGATTTTACGTCCGTCAAATAAAGTGATGTAATGTGAATAAAAGACACCACCTTATAGCGCCAATTTTCGGTATAAAATGTATTCAGTTTGCCTGTTTTGAAAGTGAAAATTAATTATTACTGAAGTAACAAGTTCAGGTAATAAATTATATATCATCAATTCTTAGCATCATTTTTATAAATTTTTTGTTATAGCTACAATTATTTTTGCTTGAAAACTGTACTGTTAGATAGTGAAAGATAGCGTTAAATTTGTTTTCCAAGGATAATATTTGTAATAGGTTAGTACAAAAGTCGATACTTGAATAACGAAACTATAGCTGCTAAAATAGGAATTAAGGATAGATACGTAATTCTTTTAACTCTCAACATGGAGAACATGACATTATACGTAGCACATGCATTTCATACTTATCAGTTATTCGTAACTAGTTTTAATCTATTTGAACCAAATTCTTCTAATTTGAACATTTGTACGAAAAATTATGCAACAAATTTCAGGTAACACACAGTCTGTGAACATTACAGCTATCTGTACAAATATAAATATTTCAAAAGTCTAGCAACAATGCGGTAGTACAGTTCACGCGTAGCATTCGCACTGTTCAGACGTGTATTATTATTGCTCCTTGCGAGTGTTGTCATTTGTGCCGCGCGTGTACGGGCATAGCCCTATAAATTCCTCGCATTTACGCGAGGAATTGGGCAAAGAATCCAATCATGATACCCACAACTCTAACCCAACAACAAAGTGAAGTACGAACATTCACAATCAACGCCTCCAACACCAGCTATGCGTCGATCGCACAAAAAGACCTGATACCAAAACGAGACCAAGCCATTCTAATGGACTGTGTAGGGGAACTCTCACTCACGGACTACACGTGTGCCATAGGAGTAATTGTCGAGCCTAAAAATATTATGTACGCATCTAGAATCTCTAAAAACCGCATTTGCATATACCTCACAACCAAGGAACTAGTCGATAGTATTACAGATAAGTATCAAACAATTACAGTAGGAGAACACGCAGTATCTATTAGACCACTAGTAAGCAAACTCAAGAGAGTGATATTTTCAAACGTTTCCCCAAGCATTCCAAGCTACATATTCGAAGCTATTCTTGACAAACTATTAGTAAACAGAGGTTCTCCTGTCATGCTTTTAAAAGCCACAATTACGAGAGAAGGATATGAACACGTAGGTAGTTAGAGCAAACAAGTTTACATCAAACCTGAGGATATCGTGAAAATCCCTGATCTTTTTAAAATCAATTACGATGGAGTCAACTATTTCATTTATTCGAGTACAGACACTATCAAATGTTTTTCTTGCAACTTAGAAGGCCATCTCGCGAAAAACTGTACTAATGTAGAAAACGTAAACATAGAACATATGTACACAAACTCAGCTGACGCGCAAAGCGGGAACGACTGTACAACACCACAAGCTCCGGATAATAATATACCCGCGCAGAAAAGGCAACACTCCGAAATCAGCTCGAATGATTCTCAGACATATCCAACTCAAAATTCCAGTACAAACATTAAAGTTACAAATAAGTGCGCAAAATAAGTAAATTAGACGAGGAGATATTAAATAACAAAACAATAAATGCAGCTCTTTCTAGTGATAGTAATAAAACCGACCGCGATATACAAAAGGCGCAACAGGATGACGAATTTGAAGACGATCTGGACGTCAAACTACGTAGTATTAAAAATTACTTGAACACAGCTGATGTACTACTAAACTACGACCGGTTCAAAAGTCTCCTAGAAAGTACTTATAGGGTCAAGCAACCCCTCGATGTAATCAAACAATACACCACAGACCTAGAAAAGTTCAAAAAATTTATTGACAAAGACGTTCAACCAAACGTTCGCAACTCTAGTATTAAAAATCGCTGCACGAGACTATTGAAATGCATCGAACTACCAAACACGAATCACACTTCAGATCCAACACCAAATAACTCTGACTCCGAATAATAATAAATAGAAAATGGATAAAATTATGCAATGGAATTTGAACAGTTTAACACAACAATTTGAACATTTACAGTCTCTCATTCAACAAGAAATCCGGATATTGTATGCCTACAAGAAACAAATTTAAAAGGCGACAAAAAAGCAAAAATAAAAAATTTCTCATGCTATAATAAAAACAGACAAGATTGTTTAATAGCTAGAGGTGGGGTAGGTTTGGATACACTCCTCTAACTTACCAACACCTACTAAACCAAGAAGAACCACCAAAGTGCGAGGAATGTCAAACTAGACTGAATATCGAACACGTACTACTACACTGTCCGAAAATCCAAAACGAACGACAACATTTGAAATTATTAAGTGACGTAGAAACCCTACTCAACAATATATACCTGTGACAAAATGAAATAAAATTCCTGAAAGAAACAAAAATCACGAACATTCTATAGTGTAATTTATATGTATAATAATCTCTGTACTCACTTTAAACCATGTAATCAAGCGCTTGTAACTATGTAATTTTTGTACCACTGTCGCTAATACCCATCCTGGGGGATGCGACAATAAATAAATGAAAAAAAAAAAAAAAAAAATGTGGTAGTAGAAATTTTGATAGATTAATAGAATAACTGCAATGTCTTAATTTAATTAAAAACTAGTCTAGAACTAGACTAGAGAAGTGGCTGAAAAATTTTACAATGTCGATGCATTTTTCATCACAAAAAACATTTAGAGTTTCAATCGCTGTACATATGTTTATATATTTTTGAAATCCATTTGGGAATTCAATATATAAAATGTTTTATATATATATATATATATATATACAGGGTGTCATTAAAGTACCGGAACACCTTAATAACTCGCTTGGAGTGCACTATCAAGAAAAACGTTTCATACAAAGGTTCTAGGATTTGTTTCCGGCTATTTATTGGTGAGCTTGACCATGTCCTTGGCCATGAAATTCAAGGTTATTCCAAAGTCAAGTTGATTTTTTAAAATGGGAACCTCTACTTTGGACCCCGAATATGGAAAGAGCAGATATTATTACATTCGTATGACTTTGATCAACTGAAAATTTGATCTCATGAGGTTATAGCATCAAATATCGAAACTTTCAACTGAAGGAGCGAAAAATTTTTTGACTGAAGAATTTTTTGCAGCTAGTGACAATAGCAACATATCAAGGATTTCACGTTAATATTTTAGAAGTCACAGATGCAGTAATTACTTCAGAAGTTGGGAGCAAAGGTAGTCTTGTTTTAATCTGATTTTAAAGCGATTTTACGCCTTTCACCCCCCTAAACGGTAATTTTCGGACGGTTTTGAGGGTTGAAAAAAATCATGCTTACTCGGAGCATGCCAGACAATAAGATAATAAAATAAAAAAAGGGGGTAACTCCTAAAACGCACTTTTTAGCACCGATTAATATGTTTTTAAAGCTATTTGACAAATTTGAACCCCATGAACGATAATTTTCGAACGGCTTTAAGGGTTGAAAAAACTCATGCTTACTCGGGGCTTGCCTGAAATAAAAAAAGGGGGAACTCCTAAATCGCACATTTTAACACCGTTTTAATGCGATTTTCCCCGTTTTATCCCCCTAGGCGGGCACTCACAAACCATTTCTAGGTATAAAATTTGGGACTATGTAAAATTTTATTACAGTTCAATTTTGAGCGATACAAA
This sequence comes from Megastigmus stigmatizans, assembly GCA_900490015.1. Classification (NCBI taxonomy): domain Eukaryota; kingdom Metazoa; phylum Arthropoda; class Insecta; order Hymenoptera; family Megastigmidae; genus Megastigmus; species Megastigmus stigmatizans. Next base: position 4,346 of record UELV01175170.1, on the reverse strand, counting down.
CTTCATCATCGGAAAAGGTACAACAATACTTGCCTCAGCAGATCTAGAATTAATATAGTCATAGGGTAGATGTACCTGTTTTGGCCACTGTTCAGTTTCTGGTCATGATTTAAACGAATCTTTGAAACAATAACAAATATTTAACTTGAAAAATATAATATCTACAGTTTAATGACAATTCAATTCAATACAACATTTGATAATTGGATATCAATTTGTAAATAGAGGTGTCCACAACTGGTACTAGATGGTCAAAGCCGGAGCTTTTATCCTTAGTAGTAAAAAAATTAACTCGATAAATTTTTTTTATTGTGTTCTGAAGATGAACTATTGAGTAAGTTAACAATTTGGCTCAGTTTACTTCTTACAGCGTTTTCCATAGGACTAGTTTAGACCTAGAATCATAAATCGTTATTTTCCGTTTCACTATAATTACAAATAATTGCAAATAATGACTAAATATATATAATTAAAATTTATTCGATTCAATCATACATATTGCTAAAATTAATTCGCGTTATTATGAATTTCAAGGTCCCTCTAGATTTGTACCTTTCTAAGCCATTCTTTCGGCAGTGGATGTTTTTTGTTTCAAGATTACATCTACATTTTTTAGTAATATCGTTGCTACTAAAGGATCCGATTCATAAAAAAGTGTTCAAAATCATTTTCTTAGTAACAAAAATATATTTTTTCTAGATGATAGTGTCTATCAATTCTAGCTTGCATAAAAAATAAAGAAGCTGCTAGATGTTGCAATGCGTGGTGCTCTAACATGGCTTTGTACAATGGTGCATCAGGCACGAATGATATTTGTCTTTTCTTTTTATTCTTTTGTATATTTCTTTTGGATGGTCTGCTATCTCAAAAGAAAGCTTATTAAATACTATATGACGCTATGCATAGACGTATTGTTTAAATTTTGAATGATATAAAATGTTTTTCAATTTTTTAGAAAAATTGATGAACAATTCATTATAATATGATAAATGGATATACTTCAGCAATGTACATAGTAATAAATTCAAGTAAACGGTAAAATTTTGTGAATAAATGAAATTTTATCCTTCTATTAGTTATAATTACAATACTTCAGTTTAATGATCACAATTCATATCATGGATATGAGTACTGTATAATATGATAAAGATGTCTTAATAAGCTGAAAAATACAATACAATTTATATCAAAATATTAATTTACGAATTAGGTCTTAATTATTATTCTTTCTATAACAATAATAATATCTTACAATTCCGAAACTTTCCATCGAAAGAGCTGTTATTTTCCCAGCAGTTAATTGGCAAGGTTTCATGGACCGGGACATTATTATATTTGTAAATTTTCGGGCTTTTGCAGAAATTAAGTACCAATTACTGCAATATCTAGTTTTAAAATAAACAATAATTTTGGATAATCAATGTATCACATAAATAAAAGATATAAATACTGACGTGGCATGAAATACTTTTTCACTGTTATCGATGATTTGTTGCCCGATCCAGTTAAGGTATAACAAATGCAGAATGATACCGAAGAAAAAAGCTGCAATCCTCAATAATAGAAGTCTTTGCTCATAAATAAACATTGTCTAAAATGTAAAGCAAACATTTTATATTATTATATTATTGGCTATTTTTATAAGGATTGAACTAAAAATACAGTAAAAACTGATAAAAGTTAAATTTAATAATTAAGTTAAATAATTATGTCCCTATTTCGGCTCATGAACCCTGGTAGAAATTTAATTGAGTTTTTACCGAGTCCTTAGCCAGTTTTTTCAAAAGTGACTAGTTTCTTTTTAAAGTTCTTAGTAGAAACTCCGCTTGATGACTACTACGGCACATCGTTAAAAACTACTCTAAAACTCAGTTAATTTTAGGAACCGATAAAATCCAAGATAGTAAATGACGCTCACCTTCCTCGATTAATTGTGAATTGTCAAGCTAATACCTTAAATTGAGTAAAATACAGCATCTGCATGATCTTTGTTTATAATAATATTTAATATACTGGCTTAAATTAATTAAAGTATAAGAAGCAAGAAATGTTACGCTTAACCCTGAACTGACACACGTCAAAATAATAACATAAATGACACATGGGGTATTTCAGACCCCCCAGTGGGCAAAAATGTTTATAACTTTTTTATTTATTAATATTTTCATTTGCAATTTTTTTTACAAGTACCTTAAGGTCTCTACTAAAGAGTGTTTTAGTTCATAAGATCCAAAATTATTGTTTAGATATTGAAAAAAATCGAAATTTGTTTAAAAAACTGAAAATCTATCCCTTTTACTAAAAAATTCATAACTTTTTGAAATTTGAATATTTTCCGATGAAATTTTAATGGCTAACTCGTATAACCTTTAGGATAAAATTAGTTTTAAATACCAATTTTTCGAAAAAGGTATTTATTTGAAAAAAAAACTGATGAAAAAAGGATGAAATAAATGAAACAAGCATGCTGGTTATTTATGGCACCAAAGCAAACAATGGCGCGTAACTTTGAAAAATTTTCGGTCAAAAACACTCTGGGGTCTTTCGGACCCCCAGTGTCATTTAAGGGTTAACATAGATGAGTCTTTAGCCAGTGTTCGTTCCAAAACTGTTTCCAAAATAGCAGTTATTCGTCTAAAAACATGCTAATTTAACCGAAACTAACTGCGGGCTAGTCATCAACTCAGCTACGCTTCTACCAGGGAATATCGCCAAATAAATATTAAAAATTGTGAGCAGCATAATTTTTTTAAAGTTCAGATCGATTATATGATATATGTATATTAGATGAGCTATTTTGAATTTTATAATTCAGATCATGGATTCGTAATCAGTAATGTAGAAAACACTTGTATACTATTTTTTAAGGAAAATCATTAACACATGTCCAATTTATAAGGATTTCTGTTAGGCATAACCAGATATGTAAGTTTTGGATTTCTTTGAAACTTTCAAAAATTACTTGTGCAGAATATTGAGACATGAGCATCAACGTTTCTTTTATAATCCCTTCAATTAAAGATATTCACCTATGTTTATGTTCAAAATACATGTACAATAAAAAAAAACCTCTGTCAATTCATTGGCACTTAGCATTCTCTAACTTAATGTTTTGTTCCAATATAAATTTATAATTTAATTTATAAATAAAGTAAGTAATAAAACTATTTAAAAATATTTAAAAAATTATATAAGAAATTAAAAAAAATTATTTTTTACATTAATCGATTATTATTAAAATTTTAAAGACAATTTATTTATTGAAACTGATAATATATTTTTATCGGTCTTAAAGTCTCTTAATAATAGTGTCAATCAGATTGCTCTTGTTTAAAATCACCCCCGTAGAATCTGTAATAAATGAAAATTAATTAAATCCTGAAATAAGCCCTGTTAGCAAAGGACAATTTAATTGCCACTATTATTAAGAGACTGTAAGACCGCTAAAAATATATTATCAGTTTATGTAGAGGTCAGTCGACATAAGTAGTCTTTCTAATTTTAATTTTAATTTATTTATTTATTTATTTATTTATGTAATTACATTAAACGGGCATAGCCCTTTTTACATATAAGACATAGCAGTCTAATCAATTACATAAAATGTAATTTTTTAGTGATTTATAGGTCAAAATATCACTTAATTGAAATAATCGAACTTTTATATACGAATCCACAGCAGACAATAATATAAAAAAATAATAAAGAAATAAGTTATAGTAAATAAATCAGAAAAACTCAAATATCCTCAAAACTTATTCATCATATGCTTATAAAAAATATACAGCTCTCAAGGTACAAAAATG
>UELV01175168.1:0-18388 GCA_900490015.1 Megastigmus stigmatizans | reverse complement strand
GAGAGAGAGAGAGAGAGAGAGAGAGAGAGAGAGAGAGAGAGAGAGAGAGAGAGAGAGAGAGAGAGAGAATTGCTTTTATCGATTCGCTGCCGCGAGAAATTTAATTTGTCAAGTCGGTGACGCACCACTCGATTTCGAAGAAGTTAATATTCCGGAGCACTGATAAGGCGATTATTTCGATGGAGAACACCGACTCTCTCTCTCTCTCTCTCTCTCTCTCTCTCTCATCCCATCGAAATTGATAAGGACGAGTAATTATTTTCCACGTGCGCGGATCCGACAATCAAGGCCAAGTGTCGATTTTTATTGTGTGTGCGTTTGTGTGTGCCTATCTCGATTAGATCCATTAACGCGACCGTATAGCGACTATTAGCAGATATATATCCGTTACACTCGAAAATTATTGGCTATTAATGGCGTAGGCGCGCCAATTTGTCAATGAATCGCCACTGTGGTATCACGTGAGATTTTCGTAATTAGTCAATTTTCGCGTCGAATGTATATACATCTATATATCTAATATCGATCGATCGATGCTTTATCGTAAATTAATAGCACCCCGTGCGGTGCTCTTGTATAAGTATATGTATATAGATGTATATGGATTGGTCTGTAAGCGCATTTTCACGGATCGTTGATTTATGTGCCTCGTTGCCAATGGAATTTTATGGGTCATTTGGACTTTTTCTGCAGGAGAGAAAGTTCGGCGTACATTTGCGGGGGACGACGCGATTCTTGTATATACCTACACACGTTCCGTCGAGCTGCCGCGCAGTGAAAAATTTCGTGTAATTTGCGCTGAAGTATCCGAGGCATTTTTTAGTTCGGTCCATGCTATTGGCTCGCGGCTATATACGGTATAATAAAGAAGTATCGAAGCTTATTAGAGTGAACAAATTGCTGTTTCCCACATACGTTGCAAGTTCCAGAAAAATCGTATTAATTAAATAGTCGTATATAGTCGTTGAAGTAATAATTTATTTGTTCTCTTTACCACAACAGAGTGTTTCTCGACAAAGAGAATATAATAAAGGCAGACCGACACGGGGCGAGAGCAGATCTTCAAGTTTAATTAACAATACGTACATTCAGTTCGTTAAGGGGTAGAGTAAATTGGAAGTCGTAAAGGTCTCTTTAATATATATGAGATCTTTCAGGAGAGTTTCCTCAAAATTGTACCAGAGACTCGTCATAAGACGCGGAGCAGCCCGCATAAACTTCCAAAACTTTCTCCGACATGTATATATATATGAATTTTTGTTTGCGCAGAAAGTCATATATCACCGTTTTAATAATTAATGCCGAATTCAATGAACTATACGACAATTTGTTACTTTCTAAAATATAATTACAATACTCGTTTCATGAAAATTGAAATTTTTATCAATCCGAAATATATCCAGCACGAAAAAAAAAGGACAAAAAGAAAATAACAACCCAAAGTCCACAGGTCTGTTTATATCCCGACACACACGACAATACACACGAGACTTCCAATATTAGATTATATATCTTGAGTCGGTCGGTCGAGCCGCACGAGTCGCGTGGGCGTCGAGTCGCCGCGCGGCTAAATATAGACCAGCTGGGCTGTGTGTGCTATGCTTTATGCGGCCTAGCGAAAACATCGCGAGGCAAGGTAAAAAGGGAAGCCGTGCGACGAAGATATATATAGTCATTTATCGGTGCGAGGATACAAGGATCGTTGCTGGAGTTATATTATATATATAATATAATATATATAGGTATAATAGGTATAATAGGTATATATACTCACCGACATCTCAGTCGCTGGATGATCGACGATCTCCAATTCCGTTTCCTGGCCGTCGATCATCACCGATACGCTCTTCTGCCCATACTCGTCATCTGCAATGAGAATAGCTTCGATTCGGAATCCTTCTCTAACCCACATACCTAACTACTGCTTCGTTAAACAAATTTCAGCTTTGGAGAGCTGAAGATATAAACTAGTCTTATATAGAATATCCGCCAATATAACGTGCAGCTTTTGAAACAGTCGGTGCACGTACGCGTCGCTGTATATACTTATACAAGCGTTGGCCTTTCGATCCGCGACCACCGCGTTATCAATGAGCAGCCGAAGAGTCACGCCGCGTAAATTGCATTGCACCAGCTCGTAAATTCAACAAGTTTCAAAGAGCATCGAGGCGCGCGGACGTAGCGCTCAATTCTCTCTATGTATTATACTACACACGCGCGCGTCCGTGCAGGTTCCTGGTATAAGTAAGGGGGAAGGGGGAAGAGGGATGTGCGCGCGAGGTTTATCCGCGGACACGCGATCGCGATAAAGAGAAAATCGAAGCGCGGGTCGGATAGTAATTTCATCATATTGAAATTTTAGTATCAGCGAACAATCGGGAATTTTCGGGAGAGAGAGAGAGAGAGAGAGCCGATCGTTGCCATATTGTAGCAACACGACACTATATTTTTCTTTTGTCAGCTTTAGGGTATACGTTGAAAGGAATCGATGTAATTAGTGATCTTTCAGTACTCCTGAATGGCCAGCATTTCGAATAATTTCTCCGTGTGTGTGTGTGTATATATATAATTAAGAAACTCTGATCGTATCCTCATACACGGCTTGCCCTATTTTAATTACATTTCGCAGGAATCGCGCGAATCTCGGGACTAATTGCTGCACCGAAGCTTACACACGCAAATTCACGCGTCAACTTACATTTCCTCGGGCAATTATTGCTAAATTGAAACTCGCGTACCGCAGCAGCTCCTCCGCATAATTTGAATCGATGCGCGCGATCGTTTGCAAACCGCGTCACCGTGTATTTCCGTCAGCAGCCGATCGTGTCCTTAATCACTTCCTTAATCGCAACGACATCGAACGGCGAACAAAAAAGAAGAGACAGACACACAAAAGTATACGGTCACAGAGGTAGAGGGCAGCGGTAAGTAAGCTAGAGAGAGAGAGATAGAAACACGTCGTCCGAATGACGAAACAGATCGCGTGCTTCTCCTAGGAGCGAAAAAGTACCACGCACTACGCGTGTATGTATGTGCACGCCGTGAGCGAGAGTCGCAATTCTGGATTCAATACGTGCGTCGCGGGGGAGGAAAGAACGAAAGAGAGAGAGAGAGAGAGAGAGAGAGAGAGAGAGAGAGAGAGCTAGTCTGATCACTTATTCATGGAAATGCGAGAGGAAGCGATGCTTTTGAAAAAGAATAAAGGGGAAGGAAAAAGAGAGTGAGAGAGAGAAAGAGAGAAGTGCTGTCGGTTCTATACACTTGCACCCCGGTGTGGTACACAGGCACAGCTGAGAGGGTAGAAGAGAAAAACACATGGGAGCCAGTGTCGTGACACTTCGTCCTCGGCGTTTCGAATCTCTCCCAGGAATAGAGGGAAGGAAACACGTCTATATACATATGTGTGTGTGTGTGTGTGTGTGTGTGTGTGTGTGAGTCGGGGGAGGAGAGGAGTGAAAAAAGTCGAGTGTATACGCGTGTGTGTTCGAGGACGGTAATGGGGGTGGGGATTAAGAGGTAGATAGAGAGAAAAGAGGAGAAATTGAGATGATCCGTAGATTTTTCTATGAATGCCGTATCAGCCCTCGTCTTCGCGTTTTGTTCGTTAAGAGATTTGAAAAAGGGATCGATTGCTTAAAAAAAAATGAGCAAGTTCAATTTATCATATGAATCAACGAATTGAAAGAAACTAATAATGCAGGTGTAAATTTGAAATTGCCATGATAACTTTTCTGATTCTGTACTAAATAAAGCCATTTCATCGATTCCCAATACTTTAAAAGACACCCCGAACATTAACGTCCACGACGATATAAACATACACGTGTATTTTAATGCTCTCGTCAGCAAACAAACATTTCCAACGCTCGTCCTGACCTTATCCTTCTTTCTTTCTTTTCCTATATACGTGCGCACACGCTCGTATATATAGAGTTGATATGCGGCTCGCGCGGGGCTCTCTCGCATTTTTACGACACGTCCGTACGAACTCTATACAACGCTGCACGAGCTGTGGGAATCGTCTCTTCTCTCCTTCTCAGCCTCTCGCGGGGTCCTATATATATACATTTGTATTATAACGACGGAGGCCATCGGTATATAGCTGCTGGCGCAGAGCACGGAGCAGAGTTGTCGTTTTCGCCTCGCGCGCTGCAGTAAAATTTCCGCGAGTTTCAAGGTGGAACATTGTATTGCTCGCGGAGAGGATTCGAATATAAGAGCTATGGCGATGATGGCTGCGGTGAGAGCGGTAGTTCGGCTTTTTGACAAGATAATTATACGCAGGGAAGCGTGATAGTCGGCTCGACGGTTTTATTTGAGAATTGCTTTGTTTTTTTTTAGACTCGGGAGATCTCGTGACCTGCTAATCGAGCTTATCCTGATTTTCGTCTGTTCTACTTTATCTTTCAAGAGGAATTGTATTTGAACGAATAAAGTTATTTTTATTTATTTATTTATTTTTTTTATGAATCATTATGTTCAAGTATTAACTCAAGATATATGATGAAGTTTTGTATATAGAAATGATTGCAATTCAGTTTAATGCAAAGTCTATGTACGTTGAAAAGCATGCACTTCAAAGCCTACAGTCGATCTTAATCAGAACAATTACAAGCAAAATGTTTTCATTAGAGCTGTAAAGTAGGATTAAACATGTCTAATTGAAGATAGAGATGCGCAATGATGACAGACTTGGAATTTACACTTAAATTAAAATGCTTCGCGCAGCATATTGTGAGGAAAATCATTTTACAGTAAGCATTATACAAGTGAACTATGCCCAGGCGATAAAGTGCCTTTGATACAAAGCAATTTACATTTAACATTTGTCTTTGGCACTAGCGTTGATAAAAAATGTTTCCATTACTACAAATGGACACGTAATTTAATCCTCATACGACAAATCGACATTTCTTTTCATTTGATCATTTTACAAATACCGAATGGGGCAATTACTTAAAGGGACATTAAATTAAATACGAATTTCGCCAATCGATCGGTCGCGTTAATTAACGGACTAATAAAATTAATGGAAAATTAATTCATTAAATTTATGATATAATTATACTCGTGTATCGCGGCAATATTATTTATGTATTTTAAGCAAACAAAAAAAAAGCTATTAGAATATAATTTGGTTTTTACTCTCTTTTCTTCTTTCGTCATAGCTATATATTTAAAAAATAATTTACATAATGCGTATAATATTGGAATCGCAAAGAATAATTGTTCGCATCAAAGTAATTATAAGAAAAGTAAAGTCATTTCTTTCTCTTAACTCATCCAAATTAAAAGCAATTACTTATTGATAATAATATTACTTGGTGCTGCACTTGCATTTCAAATATTCGAAATCATATTTATATATCGTCGTTATTATTAATAGAGCCTATAATTTTAACATTTCCCGTTTTCTTCCCAGTTATAATATTTTTATTTCTAAATCCAACTTTATTACTCCTCTCTATTCCATATATATATTTCAAACTATAATTTTAAATTCTCTAGAAAACCTTCGACATTATTATTCACTACCTGCACCTTTCTCCTTAGGCGCTAGTAAAAACTGTACACCAGTGAAAAGTGTACCGCTAATTCAAATCAACACTATCCGGTCCAAACCTCCAAAGCTCCTGCATTATTTCCAAACGAATAGGCAATTTTTAAAGCAGCGAGAACGAAATCGCAGAACGAACGTTCTACTGCATCGACTTGACGCGTAAATATAAAACCGAAAAATCGAAAATCCAACACACAGACACACCCGATGCGAAGAGCAGTTCACACCTCGATGACTTATTCATGAAGCTCTGCTATACGCTTCCACTAAAAAAGTGAAGGAGCCAAGAGAGTGAGAGAGAGAGAGAGAGAGAGAGAGAGAGAGAGAGAGAAGAAATCAGACGTTGCACCGTGTCTGCATTACACATCAAATGCCGCCTCCCCGAGGGAGAATAAAAGGAGGAGAGCGAATAGTAACAGCCTCCGTGCGGCGCGTCTGACCCAATCGACCTCGCACCACTTGGCTCGCGTAACTACTAGACTCCCTGCTGCTGCGGCCCTCTTCTTTTTCTTCTTTTATTAAGTCTAACGTATCCACCGCAGCGAAACATTTTATTTGTACAAATCGTTACATATGTCCGAAACGAATACAGTCGCGGATTCTCGTATCGAATCTGACATTATCGGGAGTACAACGGTGTCTGGTCGTACAGCGAAAATATACGTTTACTTGCATCGAACGTTTAATTTTAGAATAGAGAGACCTATTCTTGGAACAACAGTTTCTTGCCCCGCATGGCCACATCCTTGCGCAGAAGAGTACATACGTTTTTCTTCGACACGCAAGCGCTGCTCCGTGTGTAGGAGAACGAGAGAGAGTGGGAATTATCGATCGTAGAAGGGCGCGAGAAAGTGCCGCGGCAGTTTTGCAAGCCAGACCGATTATTGATTTGTACAAAACAAGCTTCCGGACTGAGACTCAGCTTTTATATGTGTACCCCCCGAAGTCTACATGAGTGCTTTGAACTTCGCAAATAGCCAAACCTAATTCGAATCCTATGCCTGCCGATTGGATTTTTTTTTTCTTTCTGTTTTTTTGTTTTCGTTTTCGCTCTCGTCTTTTGTAAGGGAGGTTGCTATTGGGTAGAATGGGAACAAAGGGAGTTGCTGTCGGGGTTTCAACGTTTCGACGATTGTTCTTATCGCTTGCACGAGCTCGGTGGGATTTTATGTGCTGTTTAATTGAAAATGTACGTTTTTTGTTCTGCTTTTCTTTTTTTTTTTGACTGCCAATTTGTTTGGCAATTGTTTGAGCTGCGGAAATAAAGTAGGTTACCCGCTTCTCCGAATCGCTGTTGGCGGAGATTTTAAATATGTTTGTTATGTAGCATTGACAGTTTAGACCAAATCTTTTTATGTTTCGTTTACTATTATTTTGATGATCTTGTTACAATAATAAGTGTCTACGAGAGTGAGACAAGAATTTGATTTTTGAATCTATTTTACAAATATTATTGAATAGCTTTGACAGGACAATATCGAAATAGATAATGAATATTGGAGTTTCGTATCCGCGAATTTGGCATACTAGTATTTTTATAAATAAAAAGGATTTGAAGGAATAATATTTTTTATAATATGTAGCCGAGTTCCCTTTTCAGCAAGCAAACATTTGTGAACACAACAATAAAATAATTTAACGTTAAAAGTTTTTCATTGACCCGGCATATTTTTCTTTTAACAAAGATAAACTTATGAACAAGTGCTGAATCTCATTATTCAAAGGTACGGTTTGTAGAATCTAAATTAGATTACTGTTTACATTGCAGACTCGGTTTAAAGTAGATGCAATGAAAGAGAATCTCAGACTGCAGATACGTTTTAAAATATATTCTTTTACGAAACTATCGAATTTGAAATGAAATCCGAAACCCCTCGAATTGTATATTTAAATGATTTTATCCAAAAGTAAAATATTTCCTTCGTATTATCATGTTCGTAAATATAGCTACTTGCTTGTAGACAATTTCTTTAAAAAAAGGAGTGCAAAAGTTAGGTTGAGTCTTTTACTCAAAAGAACTGCGCATTAAATTAAAGTATACGCGATCAAAGTCTATTACACGTATAATAACACGTTAAATTCGCATCACAATAAACGTAGCTCTATGTAAGAAGGATTCTTCAGCTCAAGCGTGCAAAAGAACGTTCACGAAAATTATCCCTCTTCCGCCGCGCAACATCATCACTTACGCCATTCTCATAATGTGTCTATCCATCTGAACCTCCACCGAGGAGAAAAAAATACCCCAAGAGTTAAGCAAATGTATCACACACGTCTGGCGCACACACGTAAGAGAGAGAGTCGATATAGGCCTGTCAGAACAGAGGCCGCAGGAAGACTTTGAACGCAGATGTTAAGGCGTAATAAGGGGGAGGGAGATAAAAGTGGCTCGCTCTCTCTCTCTCTTTCTCTTTTTTTTTATCGCTGACGCTATCCAGGTTCTACACATGCTTGTTCGCGTTCTCATTCCCCTTACTCTCCGTCCTCGCAGTATTGCACACGACATACACTATACTGTATATACTGTTCATTCCACCCCGGAGCAACTAATCCCCGATTATCGCTCGCGACGCGACGACTTTAATATGCGCATTTATTTCCAAGAGGGCTTATCTCTCTCTCTCTCCCTCTCTATAGATAAACGAAGATGTCGCTCCTTTACGCTTGCCCCGTTTTATCATTTTCCACGAGGGAATCTACTGTTTCGCCTTTGCTTCATTCGTATTATATTTCGGGTGTAATTTGAAATTTCGGGAAATGACTGGAATATTTTATTTTCCCGTGTGATATTCGGGTTTCGTGTACATATATACAAATGAAATGGAGATGTAGGCGCTGCTTTTTCAAGCTCGTAAAAAGTTTTCTGCTTGTAAAAGAGGAGAGCGGCACACGCGCACGACTCTATTTTGGAATGACTATTTTTGCATCCCCAAAATGTGCATCGGTTTTTACGACGGAAAAGTGAACCATAGAAATTTAATTATATTTGGCGGTGTTGAAGATTGAAAGTACGCGATGCACGATAGTAAATAAAAAATAAAAAAAAACATTCAACGAGGTAGCGAGAAATAATTTATTAAGGTTTCTAATATAGTTTTCGTAAACATGTCCGCACATATATGTTTTATCATTATGTCTTGTAAGATCTTTTAAAGTATAGAATTTGGCTTTTAAATACATAGTTACATATAATAGGTGCATCTGGTTAACATCGCCTATATCTATTAAGTCAATATTAAAATCTCCGATTATACTGTGGTTTTTTACGTATTGGCTTTCTTCTAATAATATCTTTACCGAGTAAATGAAATATTTCATTTCTAAATCACGACGTCTGTATAAAGCCGCTATTTTAATAGAATTTATTTTAAATTTTACTTGGCCAGTAAAATGAAACAGCTATAAAATGTTCCTTTGTTACTACATTACTGATAAACAAGTAATTATATTTTCCTTTAAACCATGAAATCAAAGTAATGAAAGAGCTTCATGGATTTTTTAATCTAAAAATGTTCGTCAGATGTTCAAAACATTTAATTGATTTCATTTTTGTTACAATTGAATGACAGTTGAAATGCATATTTTATTGTCACTTTAGCTTTCAATATGTATAATACGCGCATTTATGTATGTAACGAGAGCGTATGAGAGAGAGAAAGAGAGAGAGAGAGAGAGAGAGAGAGAGAGAGAGAGAGAGAGAAAATTTCCCCGATGCGTTCGTGTGTGCGTACGTTTAATTATTAATGACGAGCCACGAGCAGAGACACACTGCAGGTTTTATTAAAATTTCATACGGTAGAATGGAACATTAGGGGAGAGACGCCAGTGAACCGAAGTGGAGACTAAATTACAAAATTATGAAGCCATGCAAAAACCATTCTTTTTATTCCTCCCTTAATTTAGGATTGCGCCAACGAGGTTTTAATCCGCAAAATTCATGCGGAATTTTAAACCAAGTATAAAATTGCATGCACGGTCGAAAAAATCTCGCTGAAACGCATTTTCTTTTATTATCACCGAGTATACGTGATCGATACTGCCCCCCGTATACCGATCGAACGTTGAAAAAAAGGTAATTTACAAAAAATACGAGCAAACGAGTGTTCAAGCTGTTCAGGATGAATGAATTAAGGAACGGTCGAATTAAGCTTATTGAAACAAATTACGAGCGCGAGTAAGCATTGACGTTACAATTTGATGCGCCTCGTAAGATATTTTTTCAAAGAACATTCAAAAGCTCCTGCGTTTCTATACAGCGGGCGAGCAGCGTATCTCGCCACTGTAATCCGTGAATCGAGGCATCAATCATCGTAATTACCTCCCAAGTTATTTAAGAGGGGGAAAAAAATTACGCTCGTGATCATTAAAAATGTATCAGTAATTTATATCAAGCGAGGCGGCGCTTTCAGATCGTTGCCCCACCGGGAAAATTGAAAAAGTTGGATAAAAGAACGAATCGCTGGAAGATGATGGGAACTTTTCAACCTTGATGCTAAGCCATATAAAAATATTCTTCTACTAAAACTTTAATACTTTTTTAAAGAAAATTTAAAGATTTTAAAAACAAGTAAAAGAAAAAAGTAAAACGGTGAACACCCCGTGTCATCAACGAAAAATACACGTGACAGAATCCACCAAGACCGCAGATAAACAGACATTTAAGTCCATTGCTTACCAAAATATTTTTGGTAAACAACAGTTGTGTCGTATATTCTCTCGCACGACCGTAATAAAATAATTAAAGTTCACAGCGTTCACAGATGTGTCGGCGTCGGGACGAAGAAGAAAATGCCAAGATAGAGAATATAGGGAAAAAGCAGAGTACCGATAAAGTAAAATAGAAATCAGGCATGGATCTGGACCAATAAACAAAGTATAGTTTCGTTTTATGAATACGTAAAAAATGTGCGACAGAATAAAATAAAATTAATTTTTCTTCTGTATTATCGTAAGCTTATAATATACTAAATTGCACGCTTCCCGAAACATATATTTTCGTTGCTTCATTCCGAGGAGCATTATAACAGATATCTGAGAACTGCACCTTGGAGGTAAGCCTCTATATCCGGGAAAAATTCCGAATGTCGAGCGTCGTCTTCATGACAACCAGTGCGGAGTGAAAAACTCGAGAGAGAGAGAGAGAGAGAGAGAGGGAGAGAGAGACAGGTAAGCTTGCAAGTGCGTATACGTAAACTCGACACGTGCTATAACAAACGCACAGTCACAATATGGACGACAAGTCGCGCGTGCAACAGTGTCCGCCCACGGCCTCAGCCTCAACCGCAGCAGCAGCAGCAGCAGCAGCAGCAGCTCTGGGGGATTAGATGCCACGCGCTGTGCGCATCTTCCACGAGATCACTCGCGCGCTGGTTATACATGCTATGGGTATAGGTGCCCATTGACCCGACCGCGCCTCGCCTACTTCCCTGATTAAATGCAAATAATCCCCCATAACTCTGCGGCTCCTCTTGATGCCCGGAGCTTTTGACGTCGCGCCATACGCGCCTGAGCGCGACCGAATCGCTTATCTCGTGCCTCTTCAGACACTCTCTATCTCTCTCATTGGGAACAGCAAGCGCGCGAGCGTTAACTTTTCTGATTAAACGCTCCTCTGCGCCGTTCGATGCGGGACGATAAAAAGGAGAGATGAAGCTAGAAATATGATCTTTTTACTCTACCTCTTACGGTGACGCCTGTGGATTTTGTTTTCACTGGATTTTGGGATCAAATGCCTGGCTTTTGGACAATTTTTTAAGAGCGCGTTCCAGAAAGTTAATCGTGAATGAGTATAATACAAAAATGGAATACAATTTACGCTTGTATACTGATAATAGAGTTTAATTGAAGTAAATGAAGTATTTATTTTTGCCAGATTCTCCATTCGCTTGTGTAAGAAAATGAGTCTTCATTACTGTTGAATTACAAGTTTGAAGTAGCGCAATCAATCTAACGAAGCATTATGAACAAATGAATCAGAACGAAATGTTTACTTCAAAGTGAAAGGTGTTTAGGTACCAGGTGCGAAGTGAAAATGTTTGTAACGGCATAAACGAAGGCTTTCTTCCCGCTGAAGAGTCGAATGAAGCTTTGAAATATCACCTAATTGGTGCAGCATCAATTAGTAATTATGCCACGACAAAATTAAATATTGTTATTACTCGATCATTGAAGTTGAAATTCTTAACAAAATTGTACATGTTATAATGTTTAAAGTATATGGAAAAGGAAGGTACTATATTTTCTAGAAAGTAGAAAGATATGTTCAAGAAAGTAGTAGCAGCTGATATACGAACCAACAATATCTCATGTTTATTTTCGAGCTCGATTTTCCCGCTATCTTTAAAAAATGTTGATAGCGCGCATCTATTTCCATCGAACCATATTCGCTAATGTACATTGTTTTCCTTTGTACGTCTACGTGCATCACATAAACTACTGCATCTGCGAGATATAATGCGATGTATAACATGGCGTTTTCATAATGAAGTTGTCATACGAAAAACATATATATGTATAACGGCTCTCGTTATATTTTTATTGCTTTTTCTTTTACCTCATATACTTTTCAGCTAGAACTTTCCTTCTGTGCATAAATATATTGATCAGCGATGTGTGAAGATTCGTTGTGCGTTATGCTTTAGAATAAATTTACGAATAAATTTCTTTTGAAAATTGTTAGATTGGCATAGAACGAGGGAGAAAGTTTGTTCTGCAATGTAAATTTAACACTGTGAAAAAACTGTTTATTGCAAAAGTTCAGCTGATAGGGCAAGTTGATCGACGTCAGAATTTATTTTCGCGTTCGGCAAGTGCAAAGAATAATAAGTTTCAAATGAAAATTATTTAAGATTAACATTATTTATTCAATGTATATGTATATATAAATGTTATTTATTAAAGGACTCAACCCAGTGAATCCAGTAAAATAAAATCCTTACCAAAAAGAAAATCAAACTTATTTAAATATATTGCTGCACTTATAAGCATTGTAATAATAACTTTTTTATTAAATCCCCACAATTTTTATTTGATAACAAAAAAGAAAAATAATTTTAACGCAGCAGTAACTCTCAAGTTAGGAAAAGATTTTAAATCTTTTTCATTCCATTCCTTGAAAAAAAGAAGGGATTCTCCACACCGAAATCACTCTTACATTCCAGCAATAAACCAAGGAAGTGACTTATGCCATAAAATAATAAAGCTTGCTTTCCAACCAGAATAAAGTTCGCTATCGCACACACAAGCGCAGCGTCCATCTAAGTGAAACGTATCAGTATCTAAACTCGTTTCATCCACCAGAACAAAATCATTAATAACTCTTTACGTCTTAGCCCTAAGAGTTCCCATTTATCGAAGCAATAATAATTCAATGGTATAATATATTATTATTCCAAACGTTGAGCACTCGAAGGTTTTCTTAAATATACACTTCGCAGCACACGCATTACAAACGTTTCGTCGCGTTCCATCCTCTTTTACGGTCAACGACATACACCAGATAACAGTCGAATTTCAACCCAAAAAGGAGGAGTATAAGTAAAACGGAGGAAAAAGAGAGTCAAACTCACCGAGAGACGCGTCGTAAGCACAGATGTACTCGCTGGTAGTGAATTGGGCGGTGAGGGCAGTCTTGCCAACACCCGAGGCGCCTAGCATGCCAACCTTGTAAGTCGCCACTCGGGTCTCGGCACCGCCGCTTCCACTCTGCTCGTCCTCGCCTCCGGTCTCGATTCCGGATATCTGCGACGCCGAGCTACAATATACCGAGAGAGGGCAATCAAAAATTTTTTCCTCCTCCCTCTTTTTTTCCTTTTCTTTTCTTTGTAATGCTTGGCACTTGCCAAGTGCCATGTATGTATATACGTATAACGTGCAGTATAAGCTGTTTTATGCGAGTTTTATTAGCACGGCGGCAATGATAGTGTTTAAAATAAAAGACGAGGCATTGATCGGAGTGTATGGCGAGAGGGGGAAGGAATGATTGTGACCGATCGTGAAACACGAAGGATTAGCTTTATGGACCATTACTATGGTTGAGTATACTTTTTGATGGGATCGCTAACGCTGGGACAGCATCGGCAGAACCTTCGACAAAGTAAGATTGACTTGACAACGCGTTTGCCCTTTTTTTTTATAATTTTTTCTTTAAAGAAACGATATGTTTTTTAATTAAAAATTACGGTTAATTATGAAAGATACTGTGTGAATAATGTTGGAAAATGAAACGAAACAAAAACTGTTGATAAACCAAGTACTTTGAGGATTCGAATATAAATCGAATTAGCGCTATTTGCATAACCGATCACAAGTGTTTACAAATTATTCAAACTGAAGTGGTATTGCTATATCGTAGCGCGTTATCATATCTACGAGTTCTAATAAAGGTTGTGTTTGCCAAATGTATATTGGCTAGCTCGTATTTGAACATATGTCGTGGCAAGATTAGCATATTCGCATACAAAAAAAATTCAATTACCGCCGGGAGAGACAGATACAATTCCACGATCGCACAGGATACGAGATATCTCCAAAATTGTAATCGAACCGACTTAATTGAGACATATTTTCGAAAGCGTACCATTAAACATTTAATAGAAGCGAATTGTTAGATGAACCCATCACTGACGCTCCAATGATTTCAATAATACACCGCATTCGATTATAAACCCCGATAAAGTTTATTAATTGACTAGAGCACATTTCTATATGAATTCTCCCAAATTAACATATTATTCAAGAGTCGCTATATCGCTCTTATTAAAACAGCCTTGGCGGATAGGAACTTTGATAACAAACGCTACGTGACGTGCGTATATTAATATACCACGTCTGACCAGATCCGGACATGTTCTACTTCGATGAATTCGTACGATAATTATTTTTCATCCGAATGCGTGAGCCTTAATACTTCAGCTCGAGCAGATTTATTTCTAAATTAAGTAGGTTCACGGTATCATTCATTTCTTATCATCGGCTTACACAAATATGCTAATCCAAATCTAGGGCGAGCACTTCATCAGTAACAGCGGTATACGCGTTCCAATTAGTGTAACTGAATCAGTAATATATATTTGAATGAAAATTCTGTGTTCCTCGGCGATTCGGTGAAGTATTTCATCAAAGCTATTTCCGATTGCAGGAATTATATATCAGAAATCCATAAGTTAAGGACTCGGTTGAGCGTTCAATCAAAGGTAGCACGTGTAGGCTTTATCGGATTTCCCGCGATAGAAATTTGGTTTCTCTGGAGCGCGCGAGAGGAGAGAGCTCAGAGAGCTCGGAAGGACACGAGCCAGTTGCAAGTACTTAAATAGGTCAGCTTACCGGTCAGTTATTAAATTTACAGAGGGAAATGGTGTATGGCCGAAGCCAATGCGGTAGTTCCGAATATATACATATAACGTGTATGCGTTCAATTTGACGGATGCGAATCTCTCTCTCTCTCTCTCTCTCTCTCCATGCGTATTTCGCGATCGCCTCGATAAATTGTTTATGGCTTCGAACTAAAGTTTACTTCTGTATATAGTATATATGATCGTATATGTGGTGGAATAATGTGCGTGTGTACACATCGCAATATATATTCCTTAAAGCGATTTTTCACTCAAACGTCGAGGCGCTGCTTTATTTTGTCTCTTTCGGGAATATAAACTCGCGAGAGAGCCTTGACACCGATTTTTTTTATATTTTGCGCTACGAGTGTATTATATATAAATCAGAATGGCGTTCTCGTGTCTATGTAAAAGACTATATATGCCAAGATAAAGGAGATCATTTTTTGTATATAATAATAACGAATATATTAATGCGTTTGCCGTGTAATGCTATTCGTGATTTTATTTCGTCGACGTCACCTTCTTTGTTATCACCTAATTCGCTATTAAGTAATGGAACGATTCCTCTCACAAAAAGGAAACAAAGGAAAGATCGTTTTGCGGCATACCTACATATATAATGGATAGCCAACAAAGGCAAGGCATCGTAAATAAGAAAGCCGAGCGAGAGAGAGAGCATTTAAGAAAAAGCTATATCCGAGCTTGAGCAAACTCTCGTCGGCTGCCAGTCGCGCGGTCAAAGCTTAAAAGAGCGCGCGCGTCTCCACCGAAAAGCGCATCAATGGAATTCGTAACGCGCTCGCGCAGGAAGCTCGTAAATAACGAAAGAAGAAAAAAACGTCGACAAAAGCCGCGAGCACGCGCGCGTCTCGGGGCTGCTCAATTATGAAGAGTCCTGCACAATGTAACCCCTGACGCGCGTGTGAGTCTGTGTGTGTGTGAGGCCACGGTGAAAAATCAACGTTCGCGTCTATTGAATTGTAGTTTTATTCCGAGCACGTGCGTGTGTATACGTGTCTGTGTACGTTATAGATACGTATAAGTCTGAGTAAAAATTAAAAACTTTATTACGTCGCTCGAGGCGGTCATTTCGTTACTGGATATGCTTCGGTCTCGGTATAACTTTTTAATTCCGACAGGCCACTTTTCGATTACAGCGATTGTTTTTTTTTTATTATTAAAAATGTACGTTTCTGCCGGGTCTGTAATTCTAGAAGTGGAGAGAAGCAATACCTGGAAAGTTATACCGTGCTGTAAATCCATATAGGAATACAGACTGCAGTCCAAATCGAGAATGTTCATCATATTACTAGAGAGCAGATGTTTTACGCATAAAATAGTGAATAACAGTGATTTCTATACGCACTTTATAAGCTAATATAGATATAGTGCGATATATTTCATTTATATACTATATTTCGTTGGCATGAATAAATATATTTTTCATATATTTTCGATTGAATGATACAGTGAACCGCAATACATCAACAAACTGCACACATAGTTCGTATATATACCTGAGTAGTCTGGCGTCTCTGGTGCTGCTGCAGCTGGTGCCAGAGGAGGTGACGCTGTTGATGCTGCGGCTGCGCCGACTCTTGAGCGAGTCGCCGAGGTTGAAGACCCCGTTGGCAGTTATCGAGAAGGAGCGCAGCCTGTAATACTCGACCCCATCCTCGGCCTCGTCCTCGCCGCCCACACCGCCGACGCCGTTCCCCGCCCCGTTACCACCGCCGCATCGACGCGTCTCTCCCAACATTGGCTGCAAACGGTATATACACATATATATATGTATACGTGGCGTGCAGGCGAGCTAGGGGTTTATGCATGAAACGCGATGCGTTATTGCGACCTTGCGATGCGGGAACATTTACTTTTCTTTTTTTTGGGGGG
This sequence comes from Megastigmus stigmatizans, assembly GCA_900490015.1. Lineage (NCBI taxonomy): Eukaryota > Metazoa > Arthropoda > Insecta > Hymenoptera > Megastigmidae > Megastigmus > Megastigmus stigmatizans. The sequence goes on along the minus strand of UELV01175168.1, from coordinate 1,600 downwards.
GGGGAATTAATCGGGATTGGTTTTAAATTAAAATTTTGGGCGCATATACGATGTGAGTTTGTGAAATGCTGGGGGATAGAACATGTGGTATTGGGTTTTTACGCGGTATAAGTTTATTTCGTTAGCGTGGCCTAGTACTCGAGGGTAAAAAGGGGCGGAGTAATTAAAAATTAAGTTGCTATACATTAAGGTTATCATCCTTTTATCTCAAGCGTTATCCCGTTACCTGCAATAAGTAGAAATTTTTAGATCTCGTAATTATTTAAATTGGATTAATTTGTATTTAGCGTAAAATAAATCCCAGCACTACTATAATATTTGTACATCGAAAGAATCGTTGCGTTCGTTTTTCCACGTGGAACAAAAAAATTTCGTGGATTTTTCCATATCGGCGCGTTTATTCATAATGAAAATAGTACAACGGTACGAAAAAATTCGCGGGAATAAAAATGAATCACATCAAGCGGAAATTTCCCGAGGCCACATACTTTTCACCGGTATAATTTTGGCCAAACAATTCTTGATTGCGCTCGACTCGCTTAAACGCATTTGGCCGTAGCGATAAAAATTTAATACCGTCTTTTACGAGATACTTGAATTTCGCGGCAAACAATAAAATTGAATAAACTTCGCTTCTATTTGCTCTGTCGATAAAAATCACAAGCGAGCATCAGCAATTTTATATATCGAATCTACGGAGTAAATAACGCAAACTGCTGAAATTCTACTCCAACGTGCGCTTCTTATATTTCTGAGGTGATCATATTTCCTGTACGAATTCGGAAATATAAACGGGATTTCAATTATTCGATGTCTATATTAGTTTAATGTTGAATATCGTTATATTTCAATGTACGCTCTGTGTTTCCATTTAGCATAACACAATTATACGATTAATGATATGCATTTGCCAGTAATAGTGTAGCGATCGCGCTGCGGATCGTCATTTATTTATAAAATATAAAATGGAGTTTCGTTAAAAATGCATAGAAACGTTGGGCCGTACAAAATTTGTATGACAAGCAAATTCTACATGCAAATACTCGGCGTAAATTATTCAGCAAAACGTTCCATTTTAATACCTAAAATTTCAGTTGTATGACACTGTATAGCAATATATATGATTCGACATTTACGTTAATTTAATACTAGAAATACCGTAAACCAAAAAGACTTTTAATACACTAATTGGTAATGTAATCCTTTACTGAAACAAACCTAAGCATGAATATTTTCGTCTGACCAATCTCAGACTATTCTCCTTGCTAACCACTTTAATCACTAATACCACACCAATTTCCCAAAACCAAGCCGTAACCTTATACACCATCCAATCAAGAATACACACTAAATATTCTCAAAACTATCAGCGCATCTAATCTCGCTAATTTCAACAGGTGTTGAATTCGCGGCAGCGTTCGCGTCATACGCGCAATCCGTCACGCGAACCGCAAATCCACGTCGTCGGCACACACACATAGAGCGGCCACCACAAAGGGCAAAAGGAACCTCAAATCCTACGTCACAGGCAATCAGTCAACGTAGCAAAGTAGCCGAGGAAAGGGGAACAAGTACATATATATATATATATATATATATA
>UELV01175162.1:1383-31200 GCA_900490015.1 Megastigmus stigmatizans | reverse complement strand
CACACACACACACACACACACACACACACACACACACACACACACACACACACACACACACACACACACACACACACACACACACACACACACACACACACACACACACACACACACACTCGTGCGCTCGCGCGGCAGCGTGCATACAGTTTTAAGCGAATAATGAAAATTGATTTTGCGATTGCCGAGCAGTGACGCGGCGCAAAGACCAAGCGAGGAGAGAGAGAGACTTGCTCGCGCGCGCGCGCTGCCTTTTTGCGTCGTGCTTTTTCCTTCGCTCTCTTCTTCTTTTTTCGTTCTCTCTCTCTCTCTTTCTCCTCTCTCCTCTCGCGCTGGAGAAGCACTGCACTGTACTTCACGCACTTGATGCAATACCATACGGCGTCGAGTGCAATTTTGTATATGCTCCCTCTCTCCCTCTCTCTCTCTCGGTCTCTTCCATGACCTCGTTTTATTTTATTAGGACGGGAGGGGGAGGGACACGTTTAACTCTCTTGCGATTTATTATTTACGAGGATTGTTCTTTCTTTTTCTGAGCGACCGGATTTTTTTTTTCTTTTCGTGCACCTGCAACATTAATCCTGCAGCGAGCGGCTGCATATATATAAACTCAAGGAAAGTTTTTAATATATCTGCGTGCGTGTGTGCGACTCGACGTCTTAGATGTCGAGGCAATTATATTTCCATATCAGTTGGACTGAAAAACAAGGTTTTATATTATATATATGCGGTTTTATCAGTGGTTCTTTTTTTTTATCGATTTCTGGTGTATCCGCGAATGATGTGCGCTCGTGCGATCGCCGTGTTTGACAAAGTGATTGTGCAATAATGAATTATGTAAAATTGTATTATTTTTAAATAATACAGTACAAGAGATTATAAAGCGGTTGTTGAGGCGACGATATTTATTGACAATTTATGATTTTGGTTCTTTTATACTCGTACGGATTCTCGTAGGAATACTTTCGATCCAATATTCTACAAGACAAATGACGAATTTGTACACGAATTTGTATTTATAAGATGGATTGTAACTGGTATCAATATTTTGTAACTGCGAGTCAATTAATGAATACACTTGCATTAAAAGTAATGAACATGTTCATTAAATTTAATGAAGTCTACCTTAGTTTTAATGAGTCGCTCATTAAGTTACATGGATTTTTGTCAGAAAATTAATTTAAGAAAAATGCAGTGATACGTCACTGACTTTATAAATGGATTTTCAGATCACGCTCATGAAATTTGTCTCTTATGGAATATATATTACTGAATTACTTTTATTCTATACAATGAAACCACATCTTTACGCACATCTAAAACATTTTCATCGGATTTTCGATCATTTTCTTATTGACGGTCTCTCTAAACAACTAATTTCGATCAAACGAATGGGTACGTCAAAACCTCAACTGATAAGTATTATTTATCAAAATATAGAGAGATAAGATACGCAGAATGGAAAATAAAATTACGATAAGAAAATACGTTCGAATTGGAAATACAAGTGTTTGGAAAATCGCTCTTTTCAATGATAATCTCAAAATGCTTTTCATGAGCTACGTTTTAGTGGATCAATTTTTCGGGCTGCTTTTAAATTCTAAATGTACCTATAAAGTACGCAACTTAAGCTATCGATTTATCCGACTCCATCTTAATAATAGACACAACTTTGCGCGAGCGAACATTTTTGTTTTCCTCGCCGTCGTCGCGCATTTCCAGTATATTTACCAATACACCTAAGCCCTCCCCTGTAGAATAAAGAAACTACACTTTTTTTTCCCTAAAAGTACTCGACGTTGCAATGTTTCCAATCCGCCTCGACATTCGCCATAAAAATACGAAATGCATTGGCGACACTATTTTTGCGCTCGAGTTTTTAAGGTCGAGTATACACAAAGCGATTCGCAAAATCCAAACAGGTTGGCTAATGTAGTTTTATCGGCTCGATAAGGTGTACACAGGCTAAAAGCGTATGGCGACGCTTGTCATAGAGGGGGAAAAAGAGAAAAATTGCACGTTAGACCGAGCGAAAAACATAGGAGTTGGTATATTCCCATGTCGGCGCAGTTGTTTTCTTTTCTTTCCTCCCCGATAACTTATTTGCCAAAAAGGTTTTTTTCCTTTCGAGCACTCGCGCGCGTCTGCAATATGTGCATCGATTTTGAAAAAGTGGTATATTGAAATTTCATGATGTAAGTAAACGCGCAAAAAGTGCAGCGTCTGTTCATAACCATCGCATTGTATTTTCTCTACGCTTTTTTTTTGCTTTCCGAAGGTATGTGTTTGTCGTGTAACAAAAGGGCCTTGTTTGTCAATATTTTTTGCACATTTGCACCGGTTACAATTCACACGGACTCTCACGTAATCATAACAATTGTGACACTAGCAATTTATATTAGCTGTCTTTCTTTTATGCACGAGTCATTTTAAATGACATGAAAGTGATTGAAAAATTTCTTCTATATATCTCTGACATTTTATTCTATGCTGGTAGAACTATTCTGTTTTGTAAATATGATCATTACAGTTAATAAACGGCTTTATAAATTCGGACAAGATGATTTTTTGAAAGACATTTTTGACACTACGATTTTCCGAATTTATGAACATTATAGCTATTAGTTTCTTAATGATCGTGTATAATTGACATGTATCGCATGCGTCGATGACATTACAGGCCAGTTAACATAAGTGGATTAAAAACGTAGCGATCAAAGCTAACTATCGCGCGGTACGATCCGCGTTATAGTCAAAATTACAGGAGTCTCATTACCAAGTGAAAATATAATCAGTTTAATTGAATGTAATCTTTCACGATGCACAAACAGCAGAGTGGCGCAAGCGCGCACGCGCAAAAACTAACGCGCGCGCGGTCACACAAGAAAAACGCGCTCAACGCAAGTTTCTCACAAATCCACACGCATGCCAGCGACGCGGTAGAAAAAGAGGAGGCCGAGACAAAAGCTACGCGCGCGTCTTCGCACGAGAGATATATACCGCAGTAAAAAGAGTGCGCGACTACGCGATCTCGAGCTTACATGCACACACACACACACACACACATGTGTGTTATACACGTACAGCCGTGCGAATTTATTAATGCAGGCGCGATGCATGCGAGGAGAGAGAGAGAGAGAGAGAGGGAATGTAATCTCGGAGCGCGCGCGCGTGTGTGTGTGCGCGCGTGACTTGTGCGAGCACGTCGAGAGAGGTGTCTGACCGAGCCGAGCCGAGTTCGGTGCGCCCCGTGTGTTTAGTATATAAATTATATCCATCTCTTGCCTCGCGCGCGCGATCTCCTTTTCTGTGCCCTGAAGGGAGAGAGAAAAAGAGCGAGATTATGGACTAAGGGGAGCGGAGATGATGATGCGATCGGTCGAGTGTGGCCGAAATAATGCGCTAGATCATTTTGGATTGAATTATGAAACTTTTTTTTTTTAACTTGTTGCACTGTTGGAAGAAAAGTGAAATATGAGATACTTTCAGGTTGTTATTTAATTTTCAAAAAAGTGATTAAATTTTCACTATTCGTAAAACTATTCGTTTATGTACATCAAAATTGTAGTCATTTGTTATCTGAATTTTCATTAACAGTATGTATATTTTACTTTTGTTTTAATTTTTGCAAATCTATAAATACCATTCCTATATAGTGAAGAATTTTGATCTGAATCAAACACATCTTTCAAAAAGCAACATCTAAAACATATACTTCTTATCAACAGTGAGACAAATGTCGAAAATCCATCAAGAAAAGTAACCACTCATTCTGTACTTAACTCCCTGTCGCACATCAAATTGGCCAAGAAGAATTCCTTCTGGATTCCTTCTAGATTTGCTTGAGACACACTCGCGTCGGAACGGAAATTCACTCGAAGGAATTCGTCCGATCAAGCAAACAGAGTGAGAGAGAGAGAAAGAGAAAGATGATTGGTAGAGAAAATGACGCGAGACGAAATATTATCCAACAAGCGACTCGCGAACGAGAGAACAAGAGAAGACGCGGAGCGAGAATAAAATGGAGTAATAATAGGAAGAAAAGTGTGTGTGTGGGTATAGGATGAGAAAATGAGAATGAGAGATAGAGAGAGAGAGAGGGAGAGGAAGAAGAAGAGTTCAAAGCGCCGTTACCGTATTCTAAATTGGTTTGAGGAATCCCTTTCACGGAATAGCGCCCGATGCAAACGTGTGTTATGCGTCGAGAAGTGCGTTTCCTGACTCAAGCGCTGCGCTAACAGACTTATTCTCTCTCTCTCTCTCTCTCTCTTTTTCTCTCATCTCTTCTTTCTCCTTTTTTTCCGTATCGCTGAATACGCGGCTCAACTGGCTCTCATATATAGCGACGAGGGTATTTATGTCTAGATATATTCTCGGATGCCGCGTGCGATAGTCCCTCTGTTTCTCTCGAACGCAAAAAAAATTGCATAATCTCCGCGAAAAAAAAGAAGAACAGCAGCGGCAGCACCAGCCCTCGGATTCCTTCTTATAAACGCAACTACACCACCAGATAAGGTCGGGAATGCTAATTAAACGTGGCTTGTAACGTATCGTTCTTCTTTTTGACTGTTGCGGAGTGAGAGTTTTGTTTTCGGAGGATCGCCTCTTTTAGCAGCATCAGCCGCCGCCGCCGCGCCACATAACGAGATCGCCTAGTTCGCGCGGGAATTATACGCGCGTGCGGAATCGTTTTGGAATTCTATTAGCCGCGTCGTTGCCGCAGCCACGCGCTTATTGATTTTCCCTTGAAATTTCATCGTGGGGAGAAACTCGATGACCCCGCGATGCGCGTCGGTAACGAAACAATCGACACCCTAATGAGCAACTATTTACTCTCAATTTGGCACCGCACAAATGTTTTCGATAATTTAACGTAATTTCGCACTTCTTTAACTCTACTATCGCTCGAGTACGGTAAACATGTTGAATCGCGACCTGCGATAACTGCGGTTTGTTGCACCCGTCAAAATAGACCGCGATTATATTATATATACGCACAAAAAATGGCGCTAAACGCATCTAACCGACTCGCTCTTTTTTTTTAGCAATTCGCATCCTCAACACGAATGGACTCATAATTAACGAATTTTTCCCGTCGAGAAAATCTTCACGTGTATAATGCAAAATTGTCAACAACACTCGGCATATAAAGGCCTGTTTACAGCAAATTAGAAGATGCGAATAATCTCTCCGACGAGTCCAAAAATTGAAAAGATACGCGCGCAAAAAACTTGCAAAATTCAGCGCTGGTCTGCAATTTAATTTCTCACCTCTAGGCTCGCAGGCGCAAATAAAAAGTGCAGCTTCTCGTGAATTAATGCTGATAATTCGGCTCTAATTACCGCGCGCACACGCACACCCACACAAGTGCGCAGGATAAATAATGGCGGCGCGCGGACCTTCGCGAAAATTATATACATGAAAAATAATTACGTACGTGAAGAATCGTCGTACGTGCGAGATGTGCTCCTCCGTCTCTTTTTTCTCTCTCTCTCTCTTTCTCTCTCGCTCTCTCTCGTGTAGCGCTTCATTCAGTCGTCGTATAGTATCAAAGTCAAATGTGGGAAATGCTCGTATTATGTTTGGAGTTAAGCTCCTCGGCCTCTCGACTTCTCCAATTAAAAATATCTACTTCTTTAGAGGAGAGCTGCTGCTGGTGCCAGTGGCATAATCGACGAGACGAGCCGAGGAGGCGCGAAGACATAATCGTGCCATTTTCGCCGCTTTTCAAAAGCCTTTATTTCCGGGGCTGCTTTTCAGGAGCGACGAACATACGAGAGGTTCGGGGATTAATTTTTACTACGTAATAATGAGGATTTGACTATGATGATTATTATTATTAGTCATTATTGCAGATGAGGAAATTTTAGGCGAGCTATTGGAATCCCATTTGTTTTCTTGCAAGTTGGTTTGATAAGCAATAAAGGATTATTTTGTAAAAACAGAATGTCTTACTAACGAAAAATGTTTATAATAGTTGGAAGACTAACATTATAATTCAAGAAGTATAAGTAATCGTATTGCGCAGGAAATGTATCTCAAATAAAAAAAAATCATTTAGGTTGAAGAAGGATTTTCAATTTCACATCTCATTCCAGATTTCTTGTACTTTTTTCACATCAAATACTCCTTTTGTATTCGCTAGAATAACTTCCCAGCTCTATTTTCAGAAATTATTCAATTATCATGCCGTACTAAGGTCTTAATAAGAAAAAAAAAGTCGTTTTTCTGACGTTTACGCCACGAAGTTCTCGGTAAACCACGATCACACGGAAATTTCCGAAAAAAAAGGTCAAATTCAGTTCGCACATCGGCAAAGCGTAACAGTGCGACACGTGGCAGCTCGGCGATAAAAGCGTGTAGCAGTGTCGTTGTTCGTCACGCCTCTCACCGGCAGCACCACCTCTAATACGAATCAAAACTCGCGCGCACCGGAAACAAGAAAGTTACAGTCGGGGCACAAAAAAAAACAGAAATCGAATCGAGATCGGCATATTTTCATATCTCGGCTTTCCTAGAAAACACGCCTGGTGGAAGCAATTATCTTATGTCAGATGCTATACAGGTGGGGAGACTTTATCGTTATCTGTGCGAAATATATCTTCTTGCCAAAGTCGTATAGCCGATTATTTACCCGACGGCGCCGATATATATATTTCAGGCTCTTGTTGTTGTCGCATATGTAGAAAAAGCGCACGCTTCTTTTTACTTTATCGAAATCGTTTTCGAACTGTTTTGTTTTTTTCTCACTTTTTGCGATTTGGACCTGATCGATCGACTTGATGAAAATTTAACCTTTTTCCTTGTCCAGTCTGCCAGTCCATTGTTGCGGCTTTTGTTGTGCGAATTATAATTAAGCTCAAATAAATATCGGGGATTTTTATATTTGCGTCAGTGGGAAGGCGATTACAAAAGGGGCTTATTATCAATTAAAATATTATACAATATAAGAATCGGCGCAAAGCTGCGGCCGTTTGGATAAAATGAAATTTTCTTGCGTGCAGATCTCTATATATATTGAAAGGCAATATTTAGGTTGGACGGGGGTCAACTGAATTTCATTATATCCCCTTATGCAACGGAAAAGAGTCTCGTATGTATTGTTTTATATGTGAATCGTATATTTTACTCTCTGCAGCGTGTCGTGTTTTTTTTTTCGGGTAAACGCGAAATTTCACATTCGTTTTCAGATTTATTCAATTAAAAAGTTTACATGATTTATCGAAAAAGAAATTATAAATAATGGTTTTCTTTTATTTTTTGCGCACGCTCATGAATAAGAGGAACGCGTATGTCGATTCTCTCTCTCCTTTTTTTTTTATTAAATATGCGGTATAAACTGATTTATCCTGTATTTATTCGGAAGTCATTAAAAAGCAATTAAAATAAAGTCCATTTTTATTGTGAATTGTATTTTATCCGAATATTGCTCAATTTTTAATGAAATGCATATATACGTTCTGCAACAAAAAAAACACGGAGAAAAGATTATTGTTTCGTTTTCAATCAATGTTTCTTAAATCCTTTTAAAATTGATGAATTCGTAAAATATTTTTTCGCCCGGGAGTAATTCGCTGCTGTGTGTTTCTTTTTTCATTTAATAATAATTCGCGCAATGATGATAATAATAGCAATGAAAGGATTAAAAAATCCGCGCAGCGCGCAAGAATGCAAATATACATATAGCCGGCAAAATATCATGCGAGTCCAGGCTTCATCCGGCTTTCAACAAGTGTCAGGTGCGTTATCATTATTATTGCCCGAGAAGAAATTTTTCAATTGACATTTCGCGAACTACATACATAAACCAGGCGTTCGCATATACGTGGAGCAGCTCGACTCCAATTTTAGATATATCGATTTTGAAAATTAAACCTTCCTCAGAACTCAGTTATTTCTGTGGAAAACGACGCAATAGTTGAGTCGTGCACGTGTGTCTGTGTGTATTCATTGACAATAAAAAATCAATAATAGCAACCGACGTTTATAAGTGTCTAACCCTCTTTCATCCGATATAGGAAACTGTATTATTGAATTTCAGCTCAAGCGCGGAGAGAGAGAGAGAGAGAGAGAGAGAGAGAGAGAGAGAGAGAGAGAGAGAGAGAAAGACTCTTTCGTTTTAATAATAAAAGATAAGCTTATGTCAATTTGTAAAGTAAGGTAAACGACAAGAGAGAAAGAGCAAGAGTATTTTTACTTCCGCCGAGAATATATTTACAGAAATGCGAGGCAGCCAACAATCGATTCGTATGTTTATCTACGTTTTTTGCATTCACAACGCGTTACCCAAGGCTTCTTCTTCTTCTTCTTTTATCTCGACCTCGTTCAATTTCACTAAAATAATATTAAGTACGGTAGTTTATGTAACTTTTGGGACTTCTTTCACCTCGAATTCTCAATATGGCTTAATCGAATTGCTTATCATGACGAAATTCTCTATTGCGGCAAAAAGAAGTAAGCGATAGAACGGAAATTTTCTTCTGCACTTTTCGATGAAGAGCAATCGGAAGTAGGTTAATTTGAAAATGTCATAGTTAGCGTTTTCAATTGTAAATGCAACGGATTCATCGAAAAAACATACGCTTGATTAAAAATAAAAAGCCCGTCTTTTTGTCATTCGTTTTTGAAAGCATCACTGCGGCGAATTTCTTGCAACTGCGCAAACTTTAATTTTTACCGCGGCTCCAATTCAGCTTTTTTTATGCAAAATTCATCGTACGATTTTTTGGTTATTTTTATTTTAAGGGATTTGGGTCAAGCATGTATGAACGAGATTATACGCCGCGGAATGATAAAATGATCTTTTAATATTATCAGGGTCAACTTTTTTTTAAGTGGGCTTATCAGTATTTTTGATCTATACGATTTTCCTCCTATATTAGTTATCTTTATAATCGTGGAGGAAGGAAGTCGTAAAATAAGTAAGTAACACTTTTTTGACTAAAAGTCGACTGAATCATGTAAATTTCTTCTTTATTTCGTTTTAACGCGTATGACTCTTGTAAAATTAATTTTAATGCGTATACCAAGGCAGTAAAGGTATACACATTTTTGTACAATAATTTGCTGCGTATAAGATACACTTTTTACATTACTGACTTGTAGGTGAAATAATTTTACGTTGCAATCTACTTTTCAATCATTACTATTACAAAATTTATATAAATACTTGCGTAAATTGGTCATAGTAAAATTCGTTAAAGTAAAAATATCATCGTTTTTACTACTCAAGTATATTCTACATAAAGGAAGTCGAAAAAAAAATTGATATCCAATTAAAATCAGTCACGCGCAATTAAGAAAAATCAGTTGTTCTCCAGAGCTCCTTCTCCATTAAAAACTTTGCACACCATTGCAACATCCCAAGACTCTTTTATTTTTTATCGCTCGGCAATTATACGCGGCTGCCGTCTCGGAAATGCAGGAATTCCTAAAACAGCATTAAAATCCATTTTGCACTCCGTTGTTCCGAGAGAGTAGAGCGTGTACACGACATAGCGATTTAAACTGTCGCCGCGGAAAAATTGGCCGAGACGAATGACAGGCATGTAAATCGTTAAAAAGTTCCGTTCGATTGAAGGCTTACGCAAACAATGGTCCCAGGCTATAGAAATTTTACAAGAGAAAATGTGTATACAGGCGGCCGATAAAAAAAAAGTGACACACACACACACACACACACACACTTGCGTCTTTTGCGCAAAAGCGGCCGGGATTTTTCACGCCTTTCGTCACTTCTGAGAGCACGTCTCATTTTTTTTTTCGACCTCCGGAAGCCTAAAATCCACGCCGCTTGCCTTTCTTACACACCTCCTCTCGCGTGCACCAAGGCAGAGACACTTTTCAGCGTTTTTCGAGCATGAAATATATGAAATTTCATCGTCTATACCGAGTGCGTACGTGACGATTATTCGGATAAAGGAAAGTTTCGATAGCCTTTCGATGCAAACTCTGGGATTATTTTTCTGCTGGAAAAAAAAGAGGGAGAACTGACGGGGGTTTCGAGTTTCTTCAATTTAACCGATCCTTCAGGGGCTTCTCAGCCGCGAATTGTACATACCGATTGTTCTTCGTCTCTCTTTGCGCTGTGCTTTTTTTTTGTTTAATCGCTTGTTTTGTAAAAATGAAATGCGCGGGATTTTATTGTACAGCGTTAAAGTGGCAATTATGATTAAAAAATATTCGCGATTTTATGGCGGGACGCAGCGACGTTAAACTGCCCCCCTTTTTTATACAAGTTTTTAATGCTGAATGTAAATATGTACATAATATGCAAAGATAAACCATTTATATTATTCGATTGATGTGCCAATCTTGGGCGAAGGGTCGTTGCGATTAAAACGAAATGAACGGGACGGTTTATTTTTTTTAAATCAGGAGATATATTACACCTTTTGCCTAGCTTTTAGTTGTAAAACTCGCGCGGCTGCAATAAATCCAACATCATTCGCGCAGATTTTGTTTTATCGCCAAGCATGTACAAACGTTTATTACAATCTCAGATTATTGTGCATCATCGGTTCCCTCGTCGTTTTAGTTTCGATTATTCGGCAAAATTTAAACAAAATATTACAAGCTAATAACATTTTTTTTCCGCCCGTTATTTATGAATATTTATGAACATTTATTGCAAGATAATCTTTGTATCGAGGCCTCGGATAACCCAATAACAATTCGATGGGCAGCACGCGCGCGCTTTTTTTTTATTCACTCGTTTTAACGAAGAGCCGCGGCCGTCGCTTGTTTTTCGTTTTAATTTCATGAATACCAATTTTAATAATGGTATACGCGCAGTGTAATTTTAGATAAAAGAAAGTTTCGTTGCGATGCAGACGCGCGCGCGCGGGACTATTTTCTGGGGAGAGAGAGAGAGAGAGAATTTTTTCGGCTAACCAGATCCGTTAGATCGGATCGAAATGCCGATGTTTCGATCCTTCCTTTTTTTACGTCCCGCGGCGGCGGCAGCAGCACATCGACTCGAGCGTATCGAAAATTAAATAAATTTTCTTGTTTTCCAATAACTTTGCTGGCGCGCGCGCGCGTGCAACACGAAGAAACTCAATAAAACCTAAAGTAGAAATTGGCAATAAGCTTTTTGCTTTCGGGCTTTAATTCGATAACGGGAAAATATACTTATTATAGGGAAAAGCAGGGATTTCTTTTATCTGGAATTCGGATGGGTGAATTTCGTTGGGGCGAGTAGCGGCGGCAGCGGCGGCGGCGGCGGCGGCAACGACGAGTCCGACGGATGTTAAATTAATTTTTAAATGCAATTTTTAATCTAATATTGAAAATTCATAAGACTTAATTGGGATGATTAGTGATAATGCATTGCCGAATGAATATTGAGCCATTAACGAGATACTTTAATGGCATTAAATAAAAAAAGTCGATTTCTTATTCGGTTTGACGTTTCGAATCGGCGCTTTAATGCGAAAAACCATTGAGCTTTTTATGACTTGAAATTTCCGATCCATTTCCAATGCAATCGTTTTTAAAAGCATATTAATCTCCTCCTCTACCCCTTCCCCCCTCCCCACCCCCTGGTCACGTCTTTTCCTTTTTAAATGTACTTTAGCCCTTTGCAAATGCTGGAATACGGAATTTCTACGCGAAATAAAAGTTTGATTTGCATTAGAGGTACAGTAATGTTTGAGTGCGGAGTATTAAAAGGGATGATTAACAGTATTAAATGCGCTTTTTCTCCATTATAAGATTATATAGTTTATGGACTGATACAGTCTTAGAAAAAATGGATGTTACTTCAGTCTTTAGTCCGTATAAATTATTAACTATCGGGAGTTTGAATTTAGCATGTGACCTCTGTTGTTGGTGTTCACTCGCTCTTGCCGTTATATTAACTCTTCATGACCATTTTAACGTGAGATTATGCTGTAACTATACAAGTGTATGAAATTCTTAGAAAGTCGATTCCCAAGGTGGACATTATCTACAGTTTACATTTTATTTTGTAAATTGTGTAACCACGAACCTTAGCGATATCATCAACAAATTATAGTAACATAGCTTTACTTATATTATACCAAAGTAGATCGCAAAATAAATTAAATAATTTTTATCTTCGGAGCTGAGCCCGAAGCGCACGAAGCAAAGTATATCGAGTTCCTCCTTTTTCAATCTCGAAATTTGTATATACAGCCAAACCGAAAATCTTAATTGGAAAAGCAACATTCCACGTGCAAAAAGAGCATCGCAAGCCGATTCTCACAGCGCACATTGTCCTCCTCGTCCGACGTTATTACTTTTTTGCTTATCGCCATGCCGGAATACACAGCAGCGATGGCAACTCGCGCAACAGCAGTCGAGCAAAGGAAATAGGCTCGAAAGCAGCCGAGATTCGAAACGCAAAAAAAAAGCTAATATATTCTCTCCTCTGCCTCTTTCCACACGAAACGCGCGCAGGCAGAACTAGAACATTTATTAAAAAATTCTAGACGGCAACGGTTCGCTCGGCATCGGACTAGAAAAATGTCAGCGCAAAACAAACCGCAACAAGCGACAGGCCGCGAATTTTTCACGTTCTCGCAAAAACAGACACACACACACACACACGCACACGTACTGTGGCAGTATAAGCACTTGTCTCGCGCGCGGTTCTCACACGATTCGACGTGAAATCAATCCTTGAAGAGGAGAGAGAGAGAGAGAGAGAGAATACGCGAATGAAGAGGCTAATGATATAATTTACCGCCGGCAATTGCTGCAGCCGTATGTGTGTATGTGTATGTGCTTGTATAAAAGGCCCGACTGTTCCATTAATCCGAGCGAGGATTTTTCTCATCGCCACCGACGCGCTTGCAAAAAACGCAAATTCTAACGAACGCGTGCTACCCTCTATATATATATACGGCGCGCTCTCGCGGGGCTTCCGGCCCTATCTCACGACTTCACGCAGCCCTTTTTCCTAAGAAACAAACGCCTGTGTACGTACGCGCGTGTGTGTATATACCCGAGTGCATCGCGTCGACTTGGGAAGAACAATGACGAAAGCCGGAAGTGCTGGTGATTCTTGTCTTTCTCCCTCTCTCTCTGTGTTCCTTTCCCCTCCTTGTTTTACATCTAGTACGTCGTAGTCGAGTCACTTGGGTGCCGTGTTGCACTGGGATGTCTGGCTTGTTTATCTTTTACTATGCGTATTAATAAAAGGGCGCTGACTGGCGGCGGATTCGTTTCGTGTCCGTTCTCTTCAGTGCGTTGACTCCTTAACCTTTTTATTATGGATATGCTTTCCATTGCAAGACATCATTCTTGCGGTTTTTATTTCTAGTAATTTACTTTAATTGACTGATGATAATTATTAAAAAACTTTTTTATGCATAGATACTTGATAAATATTACCTTTTTTGAATAAAAAAAAAAAGTATATTTATTATCTAGTTATTAACAAAATCAATATTTCTCGTCACATGTATATCTTTTCTCATATTTTTAAACTATGACATACACTGTTCTATCTGTGTATAATGTCATAAAAATTTCATAAGGCACCCTTGTTATTCCGTATCTATAGTATTGCGGAGAGTTCTATTGCGCACACACGCGAATATATCGCAAATCTCTTTCTAAATACGAAAACTTTTCTCTTTTCTATAGAAAAGCAATCCTTCTAAATACTAGATGCGGCCTTTTCGGAATTGGAATTGTTTCCAACTTATTTTAAATATTTCACATATTGAATTAATTATACTGTTTGCATGCATTTCAAAGTTGTCAAAAATTTGAATCCTAATTATATATGTATATATATATTATATTGTTTTAATTCAGCGCCGATTAGAGTAAAAATAGCAGATCTTCTTCTCAGACAAAAATCTATGAGACTTTAAATAAATCAATTATACACGGCTGATGATGACGTACATCTTGAATATTTCAACAAGCGTTGGAAAAAAGGAAATTTTTTCTTTCAATAAATCAGCAAATTTCATCGAACAGATCTTCATATTCCGTTGATTCGAATCAATAGCTCCTCCATATAATTAAAAAGTAAGCGTATGAAAAAATTAAAAGCATCTATTAGAATCAATTCCATATTATCATCGCTTACGCTATTTTCAGAACTCCACAATTAGCGGATAAATTAGAGATGAGCTTTTTTCCATCAAACACTGAAAAATTGTACATATGTTTAAAATTGTAATGCACCATTAACCCGAATACTATATGTATTTATACAGCATTTAAAAAGCATGAAGACACGTCTGATGGGTATAATGTCAAAAGTGTGTACAGCAATAGCCGATCGAATATATAAATACTCTAATCGTTCCAATACACAATAATGAAGCGAAACTTATCGGGCATTCGAAGCTCGAAAAAACGAGACATCGCATTTTCCAAAATTAGCATACTCTGTTATACACTCGCCGGCGGCGAAACTCCCGAGCAGTCGGCGACGGCGGCTGCTCTTTTATCTTTCCTGCAACACATACATGATTTACACGAGCATTTAAAACAGTGTGTGTAAATGCGTATCGATAAAGCAAAAGGCCACAGTGTTTCTATGCGATACAACTGCAGCTCTCTATTCTGATTAAATAAGCTCGAGAGGCTCGTAATTATTAAGTCTGCGAGTTAGTCGCAACCCCCCCTAAAGGCCGCGCGCTCGCTAAATACATTCATTCCATAACGTCCGTAGATTCGCGGAACTCTGACCCTCTCAATACGTAATAATTGTGTTAAAGGAAACTTTGCCTGAAATAAATAAATGAATGAGAGAAAGAGAGAGAGAGAGAGAGAGAGAGAGAGAGAGAGAGACTCGCAAGTCTCTTCCGCACCCCGTGGATACAAATGACAGTACATTTACCTATAATATGATCCATTACAAGACGTCTTTAGCCGTTCTATAGACTCTGTTTCTCTCTCGCTTACCTCGTTTCCGCGCACGCGCCCAACTCTCTCTCTCTCTCTCTCTCTCTCTCTCTCTC
This sequence comes from Megastigmus stigmatizans, assembly GCA_900490015.1. Lineage (NCBI taxonomy): Eukaryota > Metazoa > Arthropoda > Insecta > Hymenoptera > Megastigmidae > Megastigmus > Megastigmus stigmatizans. The sequence continues at coordinate 16,252 of UELV01175162.1, read as the reverse complement.
TGTCTGTGTATTCGTTGATGCCATGAAATATGCACTTATATACACGTAGGAGGTAAACTTTTTCGCTCAATATATATTTACGCGCGTGCATTATGAATGTTGTGCATTAACGATGTATTAGGAGGAAACGAGTCGCAGACGAGTAGAGAAAATAAAAGTTTCTACACTTGTATAGAGACGCGAAATTGTTGTATACTAGGAGTTGGGAAGAGAGAAAAGTTTCGGAACTTTGTCGATACGCACATACGGAATTTTTTTTACCATATTTACCCAAATTAGGGAAAATCTTTTGTCTTGCGGTTGTATAGAATCTGCTGTTTTTGTTTTGAACAGTGTTTAATTTGGCGGAGGCTTAGGCTGGAGATGATTTACTTTGTGCACCGTTGGTAATTGGGATAAAAAGAAGACCCGAGAGTTCGGGATGAATATGCGTTCGTTAGTGCAACAATGGGGAAACGGGATTTCGGAATTGGCCTTATAAAAAGTGATGACGGGAAGCGGTGCGAATCTAAAATGGCTGTACGGAACAGTTGATTGGGCGTAAGGAAAATTCGTCATGTTTGAACTCTAAACTCTATCTGTCTAATGTCTAAATAGACATTTATTTGCTTACTTCCTAATATTTCGTGTGTATTTTTGTTTACACGGTGGAGCTTTGCGTTGTTAGAAAAAAAAAGATAGCCCGATTTTTCTGTAAAATGTTTTTTTTTTACATCGGTATAAGCAATGTATTTTATGAAACATTCGGAAACTGCAACACAGCTTTTGAAACTACAGATAAAAAAATTGATGCTCGATCGGGGAAATTAGTGTACATGATTTTTATTCGCTCTTGACTTGATCTATTTTTTCAATCCGCCGGACATAGAACAAAAAAAAAAGGTTTAACGCGAAAATGATGTTGCGTAAAATGTTTTATTTCCAGCTTGCAAAAAGTTCGCCCTGCAAGCTATATAAAATTGAATACTTTTTTTATTGGTGAATTTCGAAAACTTCCCTGGCATGTTCTTGCATGCTGTTAAAATTTTAAGCTCACATATTTTTTTTTTTTTCGTCAAAATCGATTTCTTTGCCTCCCAAAGCGATCCGCGTATTTCTTGAATTTCTATTATAGAGCAAAAGAAGCACGGCGACTGTCCGCAATACTCCCAAATCGAAAGCTCAGAGGTAAACGCACAATCGTAAGCAAAGAAAGAATAAGACTATTGGGTTTGCGTAGACTCGCGAGCTACGAGTAATATATATATCCTGAGAGGCATCGTTGTGTGTGTGTGTGTGTGTATGTGTTCAGTGCTCGCGAGAGGAGAGGCTTTTATCTTGGAAAAAAGCAACAGCAGCTACGTTCCCGTGACTCTTTTCCTCTTCCTCCGTGTATCTTTCTCTCTCTCTCCTCTTTTCTCTCCTCGTAGCCGCTTGTCTTAAGCCCCTCTTAAACTTCCCCTCCAACCCCTGCTGCTGTTACTGCTGCTGCTGTCCTCGCTTGTTGTTGTTGCACTCGCGCTGCTGCTGCTGCTGCTGTTTGGCTGAATAATCTTCGTTTAAATTGTTTTTAGTGCCGGAGCTTAGTCGCTCTCTCGTATACTCCGGAATCATGTCATTGCTGAAAGCATGATTCCGACATTCTTATTGTTTTTACTTTCTGAAAGATTGCAGTATGGATGATGTTTTACTGCTTCAAATTTGTTTTCATTTGTTTCGATACTATTTATTCATAAAATCTCGACCTGTGCTATTTTCTTCATTGTTGCATATGTCGTTTTTTTGTCTTATTGCAAAATAATTCACTTTACATCATAACGAAATAAAATTAATGCCGAAACTATATCTTTTAGTTTCTTAGTCCTGATAATAAAACTCAATTTATATAGTAAAAGTAAAATAATAAGAACTTACTCATCTTAAATTATGGGCTTATAGAGTGTTCTTGAAACATGAGGTTAAGGAATGTGGTTAAGACTACTTATTTAAAGACGGATGAAAAGATCATCGTTTCAGATTAAAGATTATAATTTATAACATTATTAATTATTGCCCTCTATACAATTCTTGTTTAATATAAAAATGCTAGAACGTTTATAAATATACTAGCAGTTTTTATCTATTGTATACATTAGTTAATCTAGAACAGACCTTAATTTTCAATTCCTTGAGGAATAGAAGTGTGTTTCTTCCCATGTTTATCGTGGAATGAAACTTTAGTAGAAATCTTATAACTTTTTCTGATGTATACTATTTTCTCGGTATACTTCACCGTAATTCTTGCAAAATAATTTTCTCCGAGTACTATTACTTACTGCACGGCATAAACTAGTAAAATTATGTTTTTTAGACGATTAATGCGAAATTTCAATCATATTCAATTAGATTCTGAAGAATATTGTTTCCCTAATTTAATCGACATCTAAGTATTTCGGAGGAAGTATTTGGAATGATGTAAATAATATGCACAGTTAAATATTTGTCTTAAAATGTTTAACTATGTGAACAAATTTTTTAATAAATACTTTCCTAACAGTATGCGCATATACTATATGTATTACATTAAATATATTTAAGATAATGGAAGTTCCACGGAAACATAAATGTTTATATTGCACATACATAATTTTCTGTGAAACACCTTTAAAAATTGATTTTTTCCTATTTTCCTTCAATAAGCAATCCACTGTTGGAACTACAAACATAAACACGATAATGGGACGTTAATCTTATTCGCAATATTTTCTAATTCGAAGTTTATAGGATACAAGTATAAAATTACCAGTAAACTATTTACAAATATGAGCACATTAATTTTGATGAAAAATCCAACTTTTTTAAATAATTCTACTGCGAAAACATATATATATATATATATATATATTTTTCGGAGCGATGAAGCTAAATTTTATTCAATCAATTGCTGTTTATTTTAATATCTCAGAGCGTAATAAAGTATTGGTTGTTAATGTTAGGCTTCATGTTATAAAATTTTTTACTTGAAAATTGGAATAGCTGTGAAATGCATCGATTAACTTTCTCCTTGCAGGCTTTTTTGATGGACTCGAGAGGAAATCAGGTTTTTCTCGCATCGGACGGACTTAATCATCAGTAGAAACCTTGTTAAAATACAGTAAGGATCATTTTTATTATATTAATAATCTAACTATGTTAATTAATGTTGCCTGATTGAAATAATACATGGTATACACTGTACATAACTGTATAATCATTTATAAAAAAAGTTTTATCATATAACAAGACCGTCAATGAATTATAGAATTGTTCTGTAGTTAAACCTCATATTAATTAGAGAATTTGTTTTAATGGGTTAGGAAGCAATTCGTTTGTGAAAGAGGAGTTTAGAAATTGTAATTAAACTGTTGTTATAGTGTCTTATAGTTAACTACGGGACAGTATGTCACAGTATTTCAACGGGTTGTGATATGAATGGTGCCATCCATGTATACTTTTAACCTTTGTCTACTGTTACATTAATGATGTCGAGCTTCTCTACCACCAAGTCTAATGAGAGCAAGACTTAAGTTCTCCAACTATAATATGTAAGTCTACACACTGTTCGCCATTTTAGATCTGATTGTCGTGAATCGGTACACATCGATTTCCAATGGAAAAATCTGTTTAATATGAAAGTTCGCGATGTCGTTGCGTTTTAAACTTCTGTATAAAGCCCGGATAAATTCGCTTATTCATCATCGCCACTTTAAATTCTTTGTATAGTCATCCCATTTTTCAATTTCCACACGCGTGCAATTCAGATTTTTCTTAGCAGTTAAACAAAATCTTATCGCGCCAAGGTGACGCAGCGCGAATTTTCTGCTGATTATATTTTTTTTCTTTCTCGCTCTGTCGACGTTTACAACCGTTTTCGAGTCATAAGAAATTTATAAACGACGTGTACACATGTAGTTGTGCCTCGGTACGATTTATGCGACAATTGCTCGGGACGTTGAAAGTGGAAATTTTGAAAATAGATATACTGACCTTTTACAGTCTGACTAGCGCTTTAATTTATCGTAAATGTAAAAAATATGTGTCATTTGTCCCCCAGGCATTAAAAATACTGTTCTTTTTGTGGTATACTTAGCATTGCATTATTGACGAGTATTGATCTGAAAACAGTTTCAAAATAAATAAATAAATTGGCAAGACAATAATTATTAATAATTTAAATTAAGTATAGGTAAATGTATTTTAAAATTATTTTGGATTGTACGTCTGCACTTCGGTTGTTAAAAATAAAATAACAATATTTAACCGAGTGTTAATGGATCTAAATTTTACACAGTACATCAAATCACATTGAAATGCCTAAAAATTTCATTAATCAATTGTTTGCCAATAATTGAACCTTAAAAGCTTCCATTTTAATAAATAAACAAATTTGTTATTGTCCAATAAACGTCGGACGCCAAAAACAGTTACTCGCTTGAAATGCATATTTCAAATCCAAATTGAAAATCAATATTCAATGCGAATATTTGTTTCCCTCGTCAGTTTAATAATAAAATAACACAAGGTCCCGAAAGTAGTGCATTTATACGAAATATAAAACAAAAAAAAAACTGATTTCAATTTATTTATCCTGCAAATATACAAAGCAATTGTATATTGTCACGTTTACGTGAAAATATAACAAGTACGATATTTATTATACGTATAGAATAACGTTTTTGTGCAAGTGATCGAAAATGCGTCAGTGAGTGATTATTTTTAATAATCTTTAGCGGCTAAAAGCCGATTGCATTGCAATTTGTTCAATTCGAGCGTTTTTTCCTATATATTTCTCTACACAACCGCAGCTTATCAACACGGTTATACATATACTTTCCTTCGATTAGCCAACCAAAAGGTCTAGTCACTTCTGTACTTTCCTTTCCGCGAGGCGAAACACACTCGACTCTTTTTATTTCCGTTCTTATATAGTTTCATTCATTAAGATATATATATACGCACAAGAGGCCCCGCCTCCTTTATCCATTCCTCATTTGCATCTGCGCCGTCGTCGAGCGGATAATAATAATTAAGATTTTTCAAGAAACACAAGTTCCCGCATTTCTCCCGAGGGATCCGCGGTGCGTGCATGGCAGTGCACTGCACACACACACACAGGAAACACGATCCGAGATATCATTGAGACATCGGGCCGCGCTCGCGCAAAAACTCGATGACGGAGTCTCGTGTATCGCACAAAACCGAACCGGACATTCGACGTCTCTAATCAATCTATCTCTTATGCGCACACACACACGCGCGCACACATATGCACGGGAAAAAGGGGAGAAACGAGGCGTAAGTAAGGAACGACGGCTCATTTCCTATTCGCGCGCGCTTCCAGTCCGCCTTTACTGAAACTTAGTACAACTCCTGCCCGCTTTTATACATAAAGTCCCGTGTATGTATCTGCGGCACGCGAAACGAGGCACGAAAGAGAATAAAAGCGAGAGAGAGAGAGAGAGCGAGAGCAGTTGGCGAATATAACGCGTGTGTGCATAGCGAATGGCGATCGATTGTCGCGAAGCGCGATGTCGCCTTTTTTTCCTCTCTTCTTTTTCTTTTTTCTTTACCGCGAATCATCGCGCGCGACTCTTTTTTTCTGTGTCGAGTCGGAAGCCTGTGCTTTACTTGGAAGCCTACGACGTCCGGAAGGTACTATTTTCCGAAAGGAACGGGTTGGGAATTTCGCGTCTACAGGAACAAGAATGATGAAGTTTGGCATTGGAGGATTGATTAGGAATTTATGGATTTTTATATTGCATAGATATGTAGCGTGTACATAATTGCGATGGCTTGCAAGTCTTTTGGAAAGCGAACTGATTGTAGATAGTGCGGGTATGACAAACTGGGAGAATGCGTTAGTCATTGGATGTGTTACTGTACTAGAGCAGAAAACGTTGGTTAAAACAAACATATACGTGCACAATATTCAGTAATTTTAGTTGAATTTTTTTGCATTAGAGTGTTGTAAAATCTCTGTTACTTTGGAAAATGAAATACAATATAGGAACTTAGCAAAGTTGATTTATTCATAAAAACAATTGCATGAATAAAAAATACATGTTTTATTGTTGATCTGATAAGATATTAGTTAGTGCATTATAAACATAAAAGATCCATCGATGGATAAAACAAAATAGAGCATTTAGTATTCTTTAACAATAGTAATCTATGGCATACCTAATCACAAGCTAAATCGAAAGTTGTTAAATATAGAAACGAAATATAGTCTTTTTTCTTTTTCTATAAATATACATATTGGTACATTAAGCACTGCATTTGAACTACAAACTTCATAAATTGTTTGAAGTGTAGATATTTGTTTGACTGAAACAAACATTTGATTTGCACTTTTTCTATTTTATTTTTCAAATTTAGGTTCGGTGTAACCATTTGAGTTTGTACTGTCCCGTTTAATACCAGAAAGAAAACTACGGGAGTTGCAATATTTCATAATCTGAAAAATTATCATTCGACTCGATTCACGAGTACGTTTCTCAATTACCAACCAAATGATTAATTATAGAGTTTGAGATTTTGTTCAAAATAAAAAAAAGTTCTTTTATTTTTTGTAATGAATCACAAGAATAAGTCACGTCGTAAAAAACCAAAGTAACGAGTATAACGATTAACGCAGAGAGCGATCGTTACTTTTCTTCCTTAATTTTGTTTTAACGACTTTTCCTTATAATTAAGTGCAAAAATAAAAAAAAAAGGAAATTAGCAAAGAAAAAGTTTGAGCGCAAATATATGTGCATTATAAATCATTTTATAAAATAAGTAATCTTGATGCAATAAAAAAAGTGTACATTTTCCATTTCGCGTAATAATAAAACTCGTTAACCGTGCAATGATGTATTATCGCTCAACACCCAAGAGGTTGTTGCATTAGCAATCATCATTTTATAAAAAATTGCTGTGTATCAGTAACAAAATTATTCTTAGCATCTTTAATAATCTTAATTTTGTGAACATCTGAACGATTAAAGTATAATAATACAAAGTTAATTCCTTACTTTATTTTTCTTTTAGCATTCAGTGTATGGTACTCTATACACTACTTACATTTGAATAAATTTCAAAAAAGTAATCTGATGAAATTTTTAATTTTTTTTATCCTTAGTGTATCAGTGGTATATATAAATGATAGATACATTATAAATACACAGGATAATTAACTGGGATAATTGTTGATGGTTATAATCTTATATCCTTATAAATAATTTATTGAGACAGCAATAACGCATTTTTGATGTACAAAAGGTAGATAAAAATATATCAAAACGTGACTTCAAAATTAAAAAAAAAAACTTTGATAAATCGACGAAATCATGATACTAAGGTGCTCATTTAGATTATTATCACCTTTATCCATAGTTTTTTACTAATAACTAATTAATATCACCAGAAAATCACACTCGACTGCACACAAGCAAGTACATCGTACACGGAATGAAGGAACGCGCGCGCCCAGTGTTCGAGCTTAGCGAGCGCGAAATGAAGAATCAGCAGTCGAATAAAACACATTAAATTCATAAAGAACAAGTGCGTGTGCACACGAGAACCGCGCCGATACGAATCAGATCGTTTAGCGTACACGGGCAAGCGAATCGCCTGCATAACGATCTCCTCTATACTTACGATTCAAACAGACGCGTTAAAGGAAAACCGTCGATAGCAACTGGCTTTCTATAAACGCCAGAGAACGGAAATTCACCAGCTTCTCAAACCGCTAAGATTTCGCGACACTTGTAAGCTTTCGAATTTTGTGTTGTTAGAAAAAGAAAAAAACTACCGGTCACGCAATCTGCACCAGTTGCGCCTTAAATCCTATGTTTCTCCAACTCGAGCAGAGCGGCTCCATTATAGAAATGGAAATTGCAATTGCCGGGGAAAACGAAATTTTCCGATGTATCGACGCTTCATCTCTCCGCGGCTCTCGCTGAATAATTCATAAAGTTTATCGTTAGATATATGGCAATTATATGGCGATAGAAATGGCCGTTAACGCGGCGATTTGTTGAAACTCGTGTGTATGTATGCATAATTCATACGCGGCTCGAAGTGTGTAATTCGTCATAAGCGGGCCGTTTGTATGTTTTGGTAATTGCGTTACGGGATTTTCACACCTGTTTTATGGCCTTTGAATCGCGGGCATTTAACGATGGCGTTTTGGGAGTTGACTGCGCATATCGCAAAATTGTTATGATTACGAGCATAAACGGCTGATGAGTGTGCATAGCAATCGATGATATGTATACAGGATGTAAAAATAGCAATTGCCAATGTGCTTGCGACTAAATTTCATTATCGCCTCGCTCGTGCAACCGATGTCAAAACATTGTTTTAAATATTACATATATTGTTCCACTGCAAAGGGATTAATAAGAAAGTCGGTTATATAGATAAAACTCGCGCTCTAACAATCTCTACGAAAAAAACCGGCGAAACTAAAATGACTTTTCAGAACACTCGCGCATTCATTATTCTATTATTTACAAATCAACTGCATTCCTTGCTTTTTCATTCGTTTTGAGTTCACCTGGCATCGCGTTACACACTGGCGGACAATAATTAAATAACGGTAATTCAATTTATAGCAATTATCTGACTATTATTTATTACGCGCGCCTCACTTTTATATGAATACATATATTTTTGTTATCCGCGAGACCGCCCAAACGCTAACGTGGCGCAAATTTTTCAATTTACAACTCCTCCAACCCCTTGACATTTTTATCGCGAGCAATTAGCTTGATGGGACGCGGTGCCTACATACACACACCCAAACCAGCGCAATGGCATATTGCAAAATTGCGTTTTGTTTTCCTTCCTGTGCCCTCGCCATCTCGTTTTTTTTTGTTTTTCATATTGTGCATCGAAAAAGACAATCAATTAATAAGCGTTGGGCGAACCTGACGCGGCGCGAAAATAATAAAAAAAAAAACAATTTTTCGAAATTACGCATTGCCCGAAAAGCACATTTTCGAGTGGCCGAGTGCACATATAGGCGTAAAGACAACGATTTATTCCGAATGCTCCATTTTTGCGTGTATTACGCACTGTCGCGAGTTGCATGACCCCATGTTTTCATATCCCTTCCTCAGAGAGGAAGTTATGTATATTTATGGAAAAATTTTATGGATTATAGACTGAAAAATAAGTTTTAAGATTCACTTATTTTCTTTTGAATTACAGCCGACATTGAATTTTGAATACTCAGTTGTTTCCTTAGTATGAATATAATATTGAAAAAATTTGCAATATACGTTTGAACGAGCTTTCGTCGTTCTTGTATTACTTTGAAAAATATCATTTTTTTAAAACGCAGCTGGCTATAACTTTTGAATATCTTTATCAATCCTTATGGAATTTTTTTCAATTGTAAAGGATATTATCACGAATTTGCTAAATTTTCAAGCATTTAGACTCGGTATATTTGATAATAGTAGTATTTGAGAAATTTGAGAAGCTAAGTGCCAATAAATCGATAGCAGCTTTTATTTTTATTTGTGTTTATCGTCTTGCAGAATTGTGTCTCAACGTACAACTAAAAATGATACTTTGTTATTCTTCGTTATCCACCACTTGTTGAGAACATGCACAGACAATACTGATTAGCGATACGAAATATTGTACAGCCCAAATTGACTTGCAAGCTACCATTTTGAAATATTAATTCAAATTGTTAGTAAAAGAGCTATGATTGCTTCATGCATCTACAAATTACACTCCCAATGATATGCTCAATTACCCTGCACGATTATTATTAATTTTCAAAATGATATATACGCGCCTCGTATCTTAGTCCCTCTCCGCACACATACACACATCGTTCATTGTACATAAACAGCTAAGTATCTTAAAACAGCCTTCGTATACGCAAAATTCAGAGCTTCTGTGCTATCAATGAAAAATTCAGCTCATCGTACAACGCGAACGACTCGTTTCATCCAAGACAGACTCTGCGCACAGGTTAAAGTCGGCTTTTTAAGAAGAGAAAAAACAGGTCGCATTTTTAAACACACAAGCGAGACAGAAATAATACTTGCCAATCGATTTTCCTCCATGCATTGTAGAAGTCAGAGAGAGAGAGGAAAGAGCGCGCGTGTAATGTGTAACTTACGGCGCGCAACACTGTAGAAAAGTAAAGCATATATAGAGCCTCATTTCTGTACGGTGGTCGGGTCAAGGATCGCTCGCGCTAGCCCGAGCTTTAATACTAAGCCGCGCCGCCGCCGCGCCGCCACTCCGTCGTGTGTTCTTGTGTTATATACGCGCGCGTCCGCCGAAGAGCCCATGTTTTTCTCGTTCTTCTTCATCGTTCGCTTCTTCATTTTCTTTTCTTTTCCCTTTTTTACTCTCTTCTTCGCTATTCGTTGTTTTGTTCGATCATGCTATATATATATATATATGCGGTTCGCGAGCCATGCACCTAAGAAAATGTGCGCGCAAGAGAGGAGGGAGATTAAGTAATCGAAGGCGCGCGTTGGCGCTTTTGAATTTTACAATCGATGCTCCATCGTCGTAGACGTGTGTTGCTCTTTTATAGTTTATATATTCGTCTTGGCGACGCGCGGAATCGATTCGGCACTGTTAATCATGCGCTGTTTACGGTCAGATTTACAATTCGTTAATCATTGTACATTACAAATGTTGCATGACGTAGCGTTTTTTCTTTTTTCCTGTATAGGAATTTGTTCGAGGAATTTGTTAGTTATGTATTTCCTTACACTGCATCTTCGTATACAACTCTTTCTATAAATTATGCGGGGGTAATCAAAAAGCTGAGAGAATAATATATGTCGTGTCGTTTCTATATCCTTTCTCTGTATAATTCAGTAAAATCAGACGATAGAATTTTACGCAGTGTAAACGTAAAACTGTGGAACGTAAGCTAGGTTTGTATTATAAGCTGAAAAATTACTCTACATAACCTCGATATATAGTTACAAGAATTACGGCAATTGTTTATTCATTCTCAAGAGGATTAGAGCTTTTGCAATGTTCGCTATTTTAAATTAGTTTTAAAATCAAGTACATATATATACACATTCGTTAGTTAAGTAGTACAAGTATCTGATTTAATTTATTCTAACGTACAATTTCAAAACTGCAAGTCTGCGCTCTTACCGTAGGAATTTCTACTTTTTTAATTACAATTGTCCACCACAATAATAGCGCGAATTTTACACAAGCAGCGAATTTCAGAATTTTGCTTGTATTATTACAATGAAGCACGCCTTTTCGGTGAATTCAGCTAGTATCACCAGCTGTAACACAATACCGCACGAATCTAATTAAGGCTTTATAAACGACAGATGCTTCACATGTGAAAGGCCGCAAAGTCTCCTGCATACAAATAAATATTAAAGTACATAACCCAAGTCAACTGTCCGCAGGGCTTAAATATACACATCGCCTTATCATTAGCATGTTTTTGATTTTATTGGCTTGAGAAGTTTATGCTTAATTTATGACCGCTTTCTTTGCGCACGATCCCCAAGAATCACAATTAACGTCAATCTCATGAAAATTTCATATCGGCGTAGCGCTATCCGCAAAAAAAGGCATTTAATTACAAAAGTGTCATGCGCTTAATTAAAATCTGCAACTTTGTTGCCGCGAGAGAAAATGGCGTTCTTTATTATTATATTTTCTCATTTGGCTGCATAAGAGGAGCGAAAAAAGAAGACCGTTCGTTTCGGTATATAACCTTTGCATAATATCCGCACCGAGGAAAAGCGTATATAAACGCGACAAGAACAGAGAACTGATTAAAGTGTATCGGATCCTGCGATCGCCGTGGCAAAACATACGAGAGTATGGTACAGCATTAATTAAGATTAATGTCGGGGGAAAGGCATTGAGGAAAAAGGCGAATTGCCTGAGGCGATATATATTATATGCCCGTGTCATATTAGAACCGATCCGGTTTTCTATATGTATGTGTAGGCTTTCGTGTGTGGATTGATCCCGGATGGGTCATAAGAGTAGTTTTTTCGTTTTTTTTTCTTCTTTTTGCTGCAGTCTTCGAGGAAACGATATTTTAACCCTTAGTGGTGATGGAGAAAAGTTGCGAGAAATCGCGGTTCCGTGTAGACGGTGATTTCGAGCAGTATCCGAGTGCAGGAAACAAGTTTTTTTTTTCGTTGTCTAGAATTGTTGGCTATCGAATGTTGAATGGAATTCCCGAAATCTATTGCGTATTTAATTTTTATTTTGAAATTAATTTTTGATCGCGAAGGATACTCAATTTTTTTTCCGGTTATTAGCTTCGAAGTTTTTATAAAGTTTCGCCGTGTTTAGATTGGAGGATTAAACAATTGCGTTTTATTTCGTGAAAAATAAAAACGGCACTTATTTTTTCCAATAAAGGAAAATTGTTTTTTTTTTAAATATTGCGAAAAATTGTAGCACTTCATTGTATGCGTCATCCCGACTTCGATTACATTACATCGTCCTATTCGAATTCGAACCGTCATGTATGGCTACATAACAGCATATTTCTAACTGCGAGCAGTTAGACCAATGATGACTAAAAATCGATATAATGCAAAGTTGAAAAGTCGCATTTTCAAACTTGTCAGAATATTTTAAAAGAGCTAGCTAGTGAATAATTCAATGCTTTATTGAGCTTTTAAAATTCAATATTCGTAATTTAATTGTTGAGACTGAACTTTATTAGTTTTCAAAGTTTCTATTCTATATATAAAAAAAACTTGTACAATGCATATATTAATATGAAATATTGTTAAAATATTTTTAGTATTTTTATGATTCAAATTAAAAAATTGGCTTATTGAAAAAAATTTAGCGTAGAATAAATTTTTAAATCGTTATTTTGTGATTAATCTTAACTTGAATTATACGTATACCTTTGCACTTTCTTGAAATCTGTCTAAATTAAATTGGTTTTCAAGAGTTTCAAATTGTTTCTTATCGGGAGACCTTTAAAATGAACGCCGCTTAAAATTAGCTAATTTACGAAGTAAAGCAATGTTTTTAAGTCGTTGGCTTGAATTTGAAGTTCCGTTTCCCTCGACTTCACTTGGTAATGTTAAGATATGCAATTAATCTTGATGTTACATCCAAACTAGAGTTAACAATGTTTTAACCGTTCAACCACAGCTCGGAATATGATTATACACTGTTGCAAAAAAAGTTTTTCTACAGTTTTGAACTGTGCTGTTTCGAAAAAAAAAACTTCGATTTTCCTTTTTTTCCTTTTATTGTACGTCCCACACCTGAGTAACGAATGATCGCAGAAAAGTTTTGAAAAGTGCATTCGAGAGTAGACGTTTCAAGCTTGAAATTACTTTTTGGTAAAATTTTCGAAAGTTTGGTACACGCCGGGGAAAAAAGAGGCGAGAAAGTAACATGAAAATATCGTTACTCAAACGGCTATATAACTTTGTGAAAAATTGTTGAAAAATTTAAAGAAAGTAATTTAAAAACTTGTGAGCGCGACGTTATATTTAAATGTTATTTCCGAAACTTGCCTGTAATCATTCTTTGCTCGAACATCGAAGTTTTCGAAAAAATAGCGTTGGAAACCGCGGAATGTGGTAAGAACGAATTGCACACCATTATTCATCTTTCTAGCAATCGAACTAACTGTGCTTCAAACTCTATTATTTGATTTTCCATAAATGACTTTATTAAAATAATTCGATATGTAATCGCGCTTTGTGAATCATCCAGCAAACAAAGCAAAATGGATCGTGCATCGGGATTCCAGGCTTACAGCCGAGCGCACACAGTTTATTCAAGCCGAATCACCGATCTGAACGCGCGCAGGTCAATCCTTACGTTTGCAGGTGCACAGTAGAGACAGAGAGAGAGAGAGAGAGAGAGATAGAGGGAGAGAGCCATAACGGGGACTAAAATCTCACGCGTCGACGCGGAGGAGTAGACGAGCGGCGCGTCGTCGCGACGCAAAGAGCGAATTATCGACTTTTAATCAGAGAACGAGAGAGAGAGAGAGAGAGAGAGAGAGAGAGAGGGACGAGAGACTTGTCACCCGCGCGCACATCGGCTTCCGCGAATTAGCCGCCTTTCCCTCGCCCATGGAGCAGACTCGCAAAAAAGAAAACACACGTAGAAAAATGAGGGGCTGCTGCTGCTGCAGAATCGATGAGCCTCTTTTCCCATATATATTTCCTTCGTTTCGTGCTTTTTTTTTCCTTCTCGCTCTTCTCTTCGACGCGGACGACGCGTGTGCGTCGTTGCGTGTAACGAGATATACAGCAAAGAGGGGGCTGTACGAAGATTATATGTGTATATATGTATATGTAGGTATAGGTGAAATTTTCTGGCGTGGAAGGCGCGAGAACTGCGAGCGCTTGATAATCGAAATTAATTAATTGGCCGCCTCTCGCGCAGCGGCAGCAGCACCAGCACCAGCACACCCCCTTCATATTTTTTCCCTCCTCCTTCTTCTCTCCTCCTTCTGTCTGGCGCCTCTCTCTCTCTCTCTCTCTCTCTCTCTCTCTCTCGTCTCTGTCATCCTCAATTTTTACTCCTCTCACTCGAATATTATTCCTTTTTAATGCGCTCGTCGTTGCTTTTTTCTGTTTCGCTCCCTCTCTCTGTCGCGCGCGCGAAAATTCCATCTTCCTCTGTCTCGCGCTGTATCGTTATTAGTATGGGTAAGTGAGCTTCGGCTCTTAACTCGGCGCAGCCTCCCTCTCCTCTCTCTCTACTCCTCCACCTCCACCGCCACCTCCTCCACCTCGTCCCCCTTCTCTCTCACGTCGTCGGCAGCGGCGGCGAATTTAATCATCGAAAAATCCTGCGCGAAATATACGCGCCAGATAGGCGGAGAAAATGCGAGCTTGACAATTGGCTGCTGCTGCTGCTGCGTCGCGAA
>UELV01175161.1:0-21779 GCA_900490015.1 Megastigmus stigmatizans | reverse complement strand
CACACACACACACACACACACGCACACACACACACACACTCAGACACATACACATGGACAGCTAGTATATGCACAAGCATCACATTGTACGTGAGAATGCGAAAGGCATATATTCTCACACAGACTAGAGAAAACTCGTCTCACGCGCGAGTGAAACTATAAGCAGTCGCAGCGGCGGCGACGGCGGCGGGGTTAATGTGTAATACTCGTCGGCAGCTGGCATCTCCACTCGAGGAGGCGATGCGACGCCACCGCTCCATACAAACCCAGCTCCTCTCGAATGCAATTAAGAGGGAAATCGCGAACGGCGCCCGATCCGAGCCGCACGGAGCGATGAAAGTGCCGCTGTCGCGGAAACCCTTTTTTTCAGAAATCCGCCGGCAGAGAGAGAGGGAGGGAGAGAGAGCATGCGTGTGTCTCTTGCCATTGTGCGCCGCGGCAGTTGGCGCGGGGAATGTTCTCATCGAGGGGAGGCGCCGCCGCCGATTAGCTTTATATTGAGATTTTTTGGTGCAGCGCTCTCGCGAAAGTTTATGTTTATGTATGCGGAGGAATGTACGCCGAGAGAAAACGCAAGTTTCATTGTTGCTGCAGTTATCGAAAATTGGATGCGCCGCCGAGGTTCGGGACGACTCGAGATCGAATGGTGTGAGGTTGTACGTGCGCTATAGCGATGAAGGTGAATGGAGTTTTCCGAACTACTGCGGTGTTGCCTATGTTGCGGTCTGTAGCTTGTGAACCGTGCAGGCGAGGAAACTTCCTTTGTCGAGTAGCTCGTGATTGTGAGAGGATATGATTTATTGGCGCGTGTAATAGTTGTGGTTTTTTACTGAGGGGGCAAAGAACGAATTATCGATGGAAAGGTGTTTCTATAAAATGTATTTGTATAAAATTTAAAAAAAGAGAAGAATCGCAATTATTTTTATAAAAAAATGAAATAAATATTAAAAACAACAATTTCGAAACTACCTAAAAGGAAAAGTGTATTTAGAATTGAGATTACACTACATGCACTCTGTTACTAATTTTTATTCTGCATAGATAAATGTGTAGTAAAAAAGAGAAATTCACTATTGTGTCATCCTGGGAAACTATCTTAATTGAAATTTTGGGCTGCGTGAAAGTTGCAGGAAATACGGGCATTTGTAAATTACGGGTCTTACATTTTCGCATGAATAATGTAATACATATTATGCAGTGAGAAAAAAAAAGGATCCAAGAGATCCAGTAGATATTTCACTGTACTATACGTCGTAGCTGACAATTAACAACCAATTAAAACTTGAATTTGACAGGTATGAAGCATCTTCTATATTTAATTAATTGTCTATTAAAATTCGATTAAACATTTATAACACATCTACATAATCTTAGATGCTACAAATAAATTACCAAATATATATCTTGTTATAATAAAAAGTCTAATGTGAAATTTGCCGTGATTGCATTACAAACATTCAATTACGATTGGATGACTGACCAAACAAAGATTTAATCATTAATTTCAAGAAAGTAATTTACTGAAAAATAATTAAAACTAAAAGCGCTTGTGCATAGACAGTCATGACTGTGCAAAGAAAGTATAAATATGTACAAATAGTTCTGAATTATTTAACTTTTACTAAAAATCTTCTTTTAATTCCCAATATTCTGCATAGAATACGTTGCAATTATTAAAAAGAAAATACTCGTATCCTCGTAAAATGACTTCTCTCGATAAACTTTTTAGTCATCTTTTGTCGACAATACGTATATGCACGCTAAATATTTCGCAGAGTAAACTATTTATTTCACGGTGACTAATTTTCATTTCTCAAAAATAGAATTGCTTTATTTCGTAATTCCAAGATTACAAAAATATAAAATAATAAAATTTCTAAAAAAAGTCTTTTTTTTTTAATATAGGATAATTCCAGGTGATTTATTCTATGCAGCTAGATTTAAAAATATAGAAAAATGCGAATTTCTCACAGGTGCGCTAAGCAAAAGCAGAAATACTACGTAGGCCACCTTTAATTTCAATGGTATCCATCTACAAAAATACATCCATTGTCATTAGCAAATCAGTTGCATATACAAACAAAGCCCGTGACTCAAAAATAAACGCAAACAAACAAAGCAGTAGCAGCAGCAGCAGCACATGTCCGATCTCGAAAAAACCTCGGAAAAAATCACACTCGTTCTTTCAAAAAAAAAAAAGAGAGAAGAAGAAAAAACTCGGTTAGTCCACGACGGCTGCGATACAAAAGTAGCTACGGCTAAGCTCTCAGGATATTCCTTGGCAAAGTCTCGGCTGGACGGTGGCCAAGCGATGACGAAGCCGCGAATGCTTAGAAGATCGCGGATAAACAGTTGTATGCATGTGTGTGTGAGAGAGAGAGAGAGAGAGAGAGAGGACGACTTTTTCAGAAGTTGTCTGGTTGGCCGGAATTCCTTGAGCTCGTTTTTCGACGCTTCGATGGTTACGCGCTCCACTCGTGCAGTCTATGTTTTCTCGAGCTCGCACGCATCGACGATATTGGTCGGTACAGATAATTTATCGATTGGATTGATCGGCGCCTGATTGCGAGCATCGAATACCTGCGATTAGCCAGACCGGAAGTGCTTAACAACTTGTGCTGTATTGTTTTTAATGGCTTCATTAGATGGTGCATATTTTTCACGCGCTGCTAAGTGTTCGCTACCTTATTTTTTTTAATAGTTTTTGCGCGAAATAACGAGGGTACGTTGTAGGTGGTGTTTTAGATTGATTAAATAATTCTTATTGGTAAAATCGACAATTGAGTGTGTAGATGAATTTTGAAATTTTCAATTGCAGACATGCAAAAAATTAATGTTGGTATTGGGACTCAATAAAATACATTGTGTCATCTTTTTTATAGTACATAAGTTGTTTAACTAATTTTTCCTTGAAGACAATATTAAAATACAAATAAATATACTACTGATCAAGTGAGTCAAGGAAATTCGCGGAATCTAGGATGTCTATAGTTTTCAAAATAATTAGAATAGAAAAGAAAAACACGATTTTTGTTTCCGTAAGTGACAAACATTTTTTAACGTTTTTTGTCAGGTAAACATAACATCATACTTTTCTTTCTTTAACTGTTGACTCTGAGCGCAGTAAATAAATTTTCCTATAGTTGGAAAACAGAGCCAAATCAAGAGTGCAGGTAAACAGAGGAAAAAGGAAGCCCAGATTCCAAAACAATTATTCCAGTCGTCGTCCAGCTTACAAAGAATAATCCTAAAAGGGACGGACACACCAAGCATCAGGTGCTATATATAGCCAACTTTAGTATTGGAACAAAACTTTTTTTCCATCACCTCCGGCTAATTGGCTAACTATACGTGTCGCTTTTAATTGCGACACGGCTCTCTTTTCTGTGTACTCGACGCGGTGGCTGCCGACTAACGATCAACGTAACCTTTTTGCATTAGACAATTCACCGCCAAGGGCTAAAAGCCCAATCAGCGAGCTTTGCTTCTTCTTTCCCTTTTTTCCGATGCCCTTTCGTTTCCATCGTAATTTAGCATGGAGGATTTTCTTCGCCGCTTATTTGCGATAGTTTTATTTGTGCTCTCGTTCTAACATGATTTTGCTTTAAGTATCGGCAATCGGGCGTGAGATGTATATAATTAGGCGAGAAAAGTGAAAATGAAAATCCTCCTTTAGTGTAGTAAATTTTTAAATTTGAATAAACAGTGGTCGCAAGTAATAAATTATTCGTGCGACTCGAAAGAAATCCTTTCACCTATGAAAAAAAAAAACAATTTAGCCGAAAAATAAAATAGCAAAGCAAAATCCTGCAGATCATTGTTTACCAGAATATTTACAGCAGCAAGAGTATCTCATTATGCAAAATAGCGCTCGAGACTACTTAAAGGTTATAAGCGTCGACATCAACGTTTTGAATCGTCGAGCTCTTCCAACGGCCTTGCCGCACACGATCCTCGGATACTATAGCAGTCTTTGCGCGCTCTCTCGTGCACTCGCGCACGTATACATACGTATCGGTGTGCGTCGCAATAACTCGCACGCGCGAACGCCGCACGCGGAGAAAGCAGCGTGTCTGCAGCCTGGGAGCAAACGGAAGTCCAACGATCTCGCACGCGCAGCCGAGAGAGTAAGAGAGATATATTTTCGCACTGCGGTGGAGATCGTCAAATCGAATATATAAGAGAGGGCGAAAGCACGCCGAGCTGCGGTAGCGCCGTGGATAAGTGGATCGGGCATTATTGTGTGTGCATAAAGCACTGCTGATGACGAGGGGAACAACGGGAGAGGTGCAGGTGGCTTGTGACATAATTGGAAGTTTTGCAGAAGGGAAACGCGAGGCTGCTGCTACGGTTTTATGCGTAATAAATGGTGATTGTAGTGAAAGAGCGGAATGAAGTCCTTTCGTTAATTGCGCGCCGCGCGCACAAGTGTGGCTGCCGCTCCTGCTGCTACTGCTGCTGTTTGGTATTGCGGATGCTGGAGTTTATGGGCTCGCAGGTGCTGATCTTTTAGATCTCGAGAAACACTCGATTGGAGTGAGTTGATTCGCTCTAATATGAATGACAGACTACTGATAGACGCGGCTTTCACTTTTCACTTTGATTGCTGTGTAAAAAGTCACTTTGTCCGAATGATTTTTGATTCTTGCACCTTCGGTTATACTTTCCAAACTGCTTCAACTGCACCAGCGCGATCGCCGCTACTTTTTATTTTAGCAAGTGCGATTTGGATATTTATTGTGGAGTTTCGATTTTTTTTCTAGCCGATGCACAATTGAAAAATTGCTCATCGACTTGAATTTCGCATCAGGATTAAAAAATTATTTCTTCTTTTTGGCGACTCTCACATCTGGTTGGCGAATTTTAATTTTTCGTTTGTCATTCTTACCATCGATAATTCTGACGTGAAATAAATATTTAACTGAATTAAAACTGAAATTTATATCAGTGAGATCGCAAATGAAATCTTCATTCCTCTTGATGAAACAGGAAACCGAGCTTTATTCGAAAAAGCACAGGCTTTATAGCATGAGAAAAAAGAAGCTCGAAAGAACAGAAGAGAAAGGGGAATCCGAGTGTACGCAGGTAACCGGGCGTTAGTCGCTATTTACATGGAGCAAAAGCGCGGATTATTACGGGGAAATAAAAAAAAATGTAAGAGCTGTGGCGGCTCCTGTTTCAGCGAGTTGCACCTTTTCTCTCTCGCTGCCCCGGCATTACGTATTCAAAGGGACTTTTACTGCTATTCACCTCGCGCGTAATAAATCGCGCATAATAAACAATCACGATCACGGAATCCAAGAGAAAGAGAAAAAGTCCAACAATCGTTTTCGCACAATTCATTTTTCTAAAGGCGTTTATAATGATAAAAAAAAAATAAAGCGCCGGTGCATAAAGAAAAGCCATGCATAAACTCCCAAGGTCACGCGGCATTCAAGGAAATCTTTTTCACCGATCTCCTTTCATTGATCTCGCCTTCATAGGATGTTAACCTTTTGTTTACTTTATCGCATTAGCGTAATTTACATCGGGAGCTAATGGAGACGGGTTGATATTCGCGCGGTGCATGCGGAGGACTCGCAGACGAGGTATATAGATTGTGAAAGCGATGCGTGTGTTTTCACTGTGGCGGCTCTCCTCGAAGTTTTAACTGGAAAATGAAGACACACACACACACCATCTTTTATTTTTTTTATCATCATTATTTTTTTAACTTTATGGCTCAAGTTTCTAAAGCGCGTGATGTTTAATAGACATCAGACACACTCTTGGACGCGCGGGTATACTGTTACGAGAATTTTGAAAATTACGGTGCGATGTTCTTCCTCTTTTTGCTCAGAGATTAGTGTTTTCTCTTTTCTAACAGCCGCTTTTTTCGAAACCTGAGATCCGAAAATAGGCTACGTCTCCTTTTGAAGCTTAACTTCATTGTGCATAAAAAAGTGTGCACATCATTCCGATTATGAACAGTTATATGTGAAATAAATTTTCTTCGACCCACTTCGAGGTTCGAGGTTTCCTTTCATAATTCAAGTGTCCCTAAGTGAATATCATAATAGATTGACATCTTATAAGTAAGAGAAACATACAATAAATTTTATGAGAATGAAACCCATCACAGCGCACAAGATTTTATTGAGAATATCAAAATACATCCTTTATAGAAATATTGAAAAAAATAAAAAATAAAAAAAAATCATTCACTTTAAATGATAAATTTTTATAATTGAAAAAGTGAACCTGTTTTCGGTAAAAGTAAAAGTTTCAGTGTATTAGAGTAAATTTTCCTTTATTAACAAGTACATGTTCCACCTTTCACTCAGTAATATTGAAAAAGCACCTAATTAAAAAAGCAATTTGTGTTCAAATACAATAATTCTCATAATTTACCGCCATAAGTCACAAGCAGATCTCAGTAGTAATAATAAGGATAAGATATCGCATCTCGCAATTGAAATATTTCAAGCAATAAATCTGCACAGAGTTAAATCGATGTGCATCCGACAAATTGAAACTCTCGATCATTGAAAAAAATCATTTAGTCGGATTACGCGTTTCGAATGTCAAAGTAAGAGTTTCTAATCGCGATTGAACATCTGTTAACGATCCCTGTGATTTTCCTTAATCGGCGCGTGGCACGGCATATAATATAGAAAAAAGTCCGCCGGGACTATAGCGTGAAAACCCGTAATTGACGGCAACGACCGCCGAGCGCAATCACATACGCTCACGTACACATCAGGAGAGCATACAAGAACGAGCTAAGTCATTTAGGCTACTGGTGAATCGAGAACGATTTGCTTTGCGGCTGTTGTTTTTTTCGAAAGTTCCTTTTAAAAAGATACACTTTCGAATGATGAAACGGCTCGTATGCAGATTTATACCGCTGTGTTGCTCGTAATTAACGTGAAAAGTGAAATTAAAGCTATTGATTCTTCGGGTGTATTGTAATAGGGAGCACTTATGCTAAATGGCCAATTAGTATTATTGAATTAGCCGCTGTATGTGTTTCTAATTTTAAATAGTAAGATGAACTTGTTCTGAGGTACGTGTTTCATGAAATCTCAATGATACACTCAATTTGTTGGCCTGCGAAGAAGCTGTGAAAGTGATAAAAATATATGCATGTTGCGTAACTCTTTCCGCTGAGATTGAATCGATACTTTTACCTTCTTTCCCCGATCATTATCTGATCACACTGATTGGCAAAAGAAAACAGGTTTCATTCACAAGCAAAGAATGTCTTCGGATGATTTTTTCAACACTTGTTAATAAAGCTAACTGTACAACTGTCCACTATAGAAAGAAATACACAATAACTTCGGTATATCACCAACCCTATACATTCCTGATAAGCAGAACACCATCACTTCCGACCCTTAGAAAAAAGAAGGCAAGTATTCGAGAAATGCCACAATTTTCAACCTGTCAACCTTGAAAAACAAGAAATAACACTCGGCAACCCCGATAAGAAAGGAGAGAAAAAACTACACAGAAAGCCAGGGAAGCGAGTGCCTTTATCTTGTCGATAACGAGCAGAGCCGAAGCTAAGAAACTGCTTTCCAACCCCTCGAGATTAAGCATTTTCTTATTTCCCTGCTACTGCTTTCCGGGGCGGCTGTAACCCCGCACTTTTACCGGGAGCTCTGTTGGTGCATATACCTGCGCAGCTACTTCGACAGAGATGATAAAGTGGTTCCGCTTTAGTGCCCCTCCGGAGGGGAAACGTGTGGAATTCTTGAGGCTACTGAATCTGGTTAGAATGGCGGATAGACTGTTTTCTTTACTAGCTTTTCCTTTATTCGGCATTCTGAGTTGTCTGAAAAAACATTTGTTTATATCAAGCAAAACATTATGGCTAACTATTATTTAATTCTTTACAATGATTCGATAAATTTCATCTTCAAACACGTCCTTAATAATGTAAGATATAACTTGTAAACGGTAGGATAACTTTTAAAACATACATGACTTTGCTCTGTATGCTTAGTCGATTCAACAAGTTTGCAAATCAAATTTGTCTTTCCCTTTAGATAAATGATATCAATTGTAACGATAAATCACACATCTCGTTACATTAATAACTTGTTCTCCTATCCGTTGACTCACCGATGATTCATAGGAATTCGTATGCATTTATGTAAAATTGCTTTTAAAAGGACTATCAGACCAATAGATGCGTTTTTAATCCTCTCTCTATTTATAGACACAAAACATGAGTAAGTTCCGTTCGGAATATCTTGGATTCAATGATAATTGTTGAATATTCAATACTTGAAATAAACCCATTTGAGTAAACATGAACATATTGTAAATGATATTCGAATTTATGCGCAATTATATCCAACGGACGTTTTCTTCTAATTGGGTGGAAAAATACTTTACCCATATTTAAAAGTAGCCAACAAGAAAGCATTTTTGAATCTCAATTCTAATAAATAGATCTTGAAATTTGTAAAGCAATTGAAATCCTCTTAAACTGCTATAAATGATTCGAGAACATAGCTACCCTACAAGTGGTTTTATTAAGCAAATGGTATTTATCTTCCAATAACTTGACACGCTCTACCTTGCACTCCCATATAACGATCTCACACCGCTGTCGGAGGGGAATGCAATCTTGTAAACTTTCGAGGTACGTAAACAAGTCCAACTAGGTGATTAAATTGACGATTGAAAGAAAAAGCGCCAATCAATGTTCAGCTGAAAATTGAACGCACAACTAAGCCTTTAATTCGCGATTAGAGCCGCAGACGTGCAATAAAAAGCGCGCGTTAGCTATAGAGATAACCTTGGCATACCAGGCGAGCGAATCGCCGGTGCACAGGGTTAACGGTCCCGAGGTTAGAAACATGCTGCTGCGCCACTATATATATGTGTGTGTGTGTGTGTGTGTGTGTGTACTCCACGAAGCCATGGGTTTAGCTCGTCTATAAGACTCGACTATATCTTTATGCGTGTGTGTGTCTTTATTCGTTTAAGATCTCTGGCCGATGAGCAAGGAAAATTTTACCTCCATTCTTATCGACTCAATTGTGCTCCGCAAGGTTTCGTTTTGTTTTTCTTCTTTAGTCTGGCGGAGAAGAGTTTACCTTTCTGGTTAGGCCATTTATGGTTGAGATATTTTGGTAGCTGACGATTCGATTCTGTTCTTGTCTTTCTCAATTCAGCTTCTTCTGCTCTTTACCTTCTGAAGCTGCCGTACAAGAACAGAATTATCAAAACTTGTAAAACACTCAAGTTTTTTTTTTTTATGTAAATCAGTGAAATAAGTTATTGACATTTTCTAGGTTAGCACTCGAAGTAGGCTTTTACTTAAGCTATATGATTATTTTTTGACTATTATTTACGAAGTTGCATATCATTATGTATATTGGTCACTCGAATACATCGTATAACTGTCGGCTAACAAAATTTAAAACATTGTGTGTGGCTAGAGCGGTATGCAAAGACCCATAGTGCAAAAGAATTTCCAATTTACACTCACGATGTTTTCGCTCTAAACGGAAGATGCATACCAAAGCTGCTCTTTACACGAGAATGGTGGTACTTTAGCGTCAAGAAATTTTTTCTATAATCATAAGTCCAACTTAGTATAAGTGACATTTCGAGGAGAACGAAGTCATGATTAAACGCACGTCGTTATCAAATAAGTCAAGGAAAATGAACAGGAACATAAATTAGTATAGACGGATTTTCCTCGAGGAAAAATTTTTGTAACATTTACAGAGATTTCTATGAAACTGACAAATTTAGTCGAGTTACATGCTTGCCTAGCCTTTCCTATAATGATACGCCAAATTCCATGACTGCTTATAGGAGTGTCAGGTACTATGTAAGCGAAAAATTTTTCAGATAATTGATTCTCTGCTTACATAAATGTCTGTAAAGCAATATATTTACATTTGCGTATTAATCATATTTCAAAGTCTGTAGAATGTATCGAAGAGGTTAGAATTTAAAGCCAAGTGTCGCGTTCCGTAAGTGCAGGCATGAAATTTTCAAAGACCAGTCATGGACATTACTTAGGACACTCCTGCTGTAAGTCTAAAATTTGCAGAACAAGATTCAGTAATATAAGTTTTTCTTAATCAAAACTGGTGAAAAATTTGTTAAATAACCGTGTCACCTAATTTAATTTGCTAAGTAATCTAGGAAAATAGTTTTCCATTAATCAACGACTCCTCTGATTATCTTAAAAAAAAATGTCTTTCAGGTTTCAATTAAACAAGGCAAAGCGATCCATGCTACTTAAAGTACATTACCCACTAACGATTACCTCCCAGTGCTTAATCCTCTTCACACAACAGTTCGAGCTATTATCTCGGCTATTAATAACGCAGGCGAAGAAGCGCACAATTTTCTCTCAATCAAACCCGGTAAAGGCAGCTTCCTAAGAAAAAGCGAGCGTCCGCGCGCGAGTCCGTTACTAAAGCCAACGTAACTCCATTGCTCGTTAAAATTCATATATACTTGTACAAGATCATCTACGCGCCGTGAACAGCGCACTGCAACACACACACACACACACATGCACGTGCACAATGTGTCCCTAAGATCTGCTGCAGGCACGCACAACGCGCTTCTTGCACTTTCCTGGAGATTTCCTAGGCAGATCTCTCGTGTCTTGTGTGTTGTACAGGCGCTGGTCTTCTTTCTCCACGCGGGGCATTATATTATTCGCAAAACGACGCCTTCGCCGCCGCGAGACTTTACCGGAAGTGCCTCGTGCGCGGAGCGCCAGTGCAGCAAGAGAAGAAAAGCCGATCGTCTTATTGTTCGCCGCATGATGATTTATCGACTAGGTGTTGTTGCTGCTTGCGCTCCTTCTTTGTCTCGCGCGGCTCGTTGCGCAAATGTTCGTTGCGGAGCTCGGCGAAATTCAATTTTCAGTGCTTTTATTTTTAGGTTCTCTCGCGCCATGTTTGCGCGGGAGTGTATTTTCTTTTCATTGCGATATAACGGCTTTTACTGATTAAACTTCATTATTTATGAGGAAAATTTTATTTAAAAAATAAATGAGTATCTCATCTGCATAGTCTATGTATTTTAATTATAAATAATTATCTTCACTTTGGTGTATTAGAATTAAAACCAATGAATAATTCGAAATTTTACTTTTATTTTGAATTCATTTAAGTTTCTGCTTTCCTTTGAATTTTTAAACACAATATGAAAAAGAATACTACAAAACATTGTACTTTGATATCCTTCTATCGTCAAGTCTATCGTCAAGTGATTCATTGTGTATGATATATGCATTAAGTAAAATCAACATGAAGCATATTTTGTTAATTAAAGTTACATAATTAAAAAATGTATTCTTTATTGTGTATCAAAGTCCAAATATTTTATTTTAATAGGTAATAAATGTTGCTTTGTATTTAGATCTAACAATTTTATGAACAAAAAACTTTGAAAATAACCGATACTATACTTCTTATACGAAATATCAATCTTTTTAACCGAAAAAACCTCGGATTTCGACCATGGCTGATTAGCACTAATATTTCTTAAGTTATATTAGTATTATTTACAATTCTACTATCCATTAACATCGATAAGAAAGTGAAATAGAAAAGCAACGATGCCGAGGCAGTTGAAAAAGGGCAATCAAGTCGGTGACGTTAAACGGATAAACGCACAATACGGCTAGGAGTGTGGAAAGTGAAAATAGGAAACGGAGAAAATAAATTTGACTGCGGGTGCTGCGCGCATGACCGTATGTGTACAGTGTATGTACGATTTTTCTAGATCCGAGGCTGATTTTAACGGAACAGCGGATACGACGAGCTGATAATAATTATGCCCGGTTGCCTCGCGGGTGTAAAACGCGAGCGAGCGGCTGCCGCGTCGAAAGAACAAACGATTATTATGCGCGAGCAGAAAGAACTTCTTTCTCTCCTTTCATCGTATTATACTTCTATGCAAATACTCTGCAGCTTTTTTCACGGCTTCGACGCTTTTTTTATACCTCCAACAAAAATTGTGTATGTAGAAAGGCGCCGATATTTTCCAACATTTAACATGCAGCTCTAAGCTATTAATTAATACATGAACTATTATACGAAAGATGTCTTTCGTACCTTCTTTCATTGATACTTTACGTGCAGTTTTGAGAAAGATAAGCGCTTTAAATGTTTCAAGTCCGTCATTATCATTAATATTTTGAATGTAATATCTTTTTGCTGCTCGTGTGAATTTGCACGAACGAGTTTAGAGCGAATTTCAAGATCCGTGGAATGAGGAGTTTTATGTAACGCAACAGCGCGAAAATGTTCAAAACTGGGAGATGTAGCGCAAACTGGTCCTGGGAACAAACAACAACAGAACCATTACGCTTAATAACTTTTTCATTTTTTTTTCGTCTTTCGGTTTTGACTGCGAAAGAAAAGTTACAATGAAACATTAGTGTAATGAACCAATTAGGCTGAACAATGTAGAAATATTTCGTACGAAACAAGAGGGTTTGAAGAAGCCTAAAAAAACTAAGATTATAATTAATGAGTTAATATTATATTTATAAGACTATGAGGAATATACTGTGCCAAATTCGCTAAAATTCGAATTTCGAATTTGACCTTTAAAGAGATTAATGAAAGTTAAAATTATTTTGCAAAAATTATAATTTGCAATTCAAACATGTATATCTGGTTTTGATTAAAAGATATTTGCAACTAAAATTAGTCAAAACTAGATTAAGTATAATTTTCTAAAGTACTAAAACTCGAACAAGCTCTCGTTTCGTTCTCGGTGCGAACCAGCAACGTTTTAATGACTCTGACCAAATTTTTCGCCACCACAGCACGGAACGCACTTAATCCCAGACACACAGTTCGCAGAGAACACACAGGACTAGAAAAAAAAAACCGTAATACAATCTGCTATGCGAGATATCACGCGCTAAATATTTTTTCACATACGCAGAAGAATGTTCCCGTTAGCTAAACGCGTTCCTAGCTGACACACGAGAGCATAAAGGCTTGCAGCTGAAGCAGCAGCAGTAGCAACGCTCCAAAGATCGCTCGACTATGCAACAATCAATCTGGCGTCTTCATTTTCCATTCGTGCCGACTTGAAAAGTCTGCTGCGCGTATCGAATTACCGTTTACATCATCATTGCGGCAATAATAACAGAACCGAACGCTCCCATTTTTTTTTCTTCAACGCCCAAAATGTGACATAACGATAACGCACAAAAATGTACGTGTATTCATCATCGTCATTGTCATTCTTGATTACCGGTAGCAGGCAAGACAATGAGAGAGACTTAAAAGCCAGCCCTTGAACTCTCGCGAACCGATTAGTGCGTTAAATGTCTGAGAACGTCGATTAATCCGGCGAACCGCGAAAAAAAGGAACGAGACACGATCGGTGAAGTGGTAGAAGAAAAAAGGTGTACACCAAGGAGCAGCAACGGTAAGAAGGAGGAACAAGGACTGCGGTATCTGTCTATAATAGCGATGAAGCGGTAATGATGATGGCGATAATCGTTCGAATGTAGCGGGGATCGGTGATTATTGGAATTGGCCGAGCGCGAGCCTTCGGAGCGATTATGTTGCTTTGTCGAATGTAGGTAATTGGAACTGATGAATTGTCTTTGTTGATGGAGGTCACACTTGCTGTTTTATTTAGCCGTGAATATTTAATATCGGTTGTAAATGCTTGTATTCCTAGTTGAACATTAAAATGTGTACCAGACACTGTTATTGTCTTAAGCGAAATCGTTCGTTAGAACGTCTAAATGATCTTTATGAGACAAGGAGTTGGTTTGTAAAATGTTATGTGATATAAAAAAGTCAAGGTTAGAGGGTGCTGTAAAAATTTAATATAGATTATAAACAAATGTCGTTACATTTGGATGTAAACCGGGGCGTCAGATATTATTATTTTCATAGTGGGCTTATTATGCGCTTGAAATTATATAAGTAGCACGCAAATATACACCTTGTTATCTTAAAATTTGTAATCTTAAGAAATTATGACAGAAAAATTGGTGAACGCCGCCAACAATGAAAAGTTGTAGTTTTGTTTTCCAGTTCAGTTACTGTCGGAAGCGGAAGCCGAGGTGTCAGTCTTGGCCACATCAAAGCAGCAGAAACAGTCACGGACACTGAATAATTAGGATTATTACATGTTGGCTGACGACGCGCTTGAAGAAGATATTTTCAAAAGAAATTATTCTTTTCAATTAATAACCATGATGGTTTTAAGACTAGAGTACAAATTTTACAACTGTAACTTTCAAAGAAGTCATTACAATCCTCAAATACATATTAATTATAGTAGTTATACATCTTTAGTGAGTAATCTAAAATCTGTTTACAATTGTTGTTGGCAGTGATACAAATACTTTAGAAAGCATCACCTGATAGTGAAGAATCGTATGATAGTGAAAGCCAGTTTCCAAGATGCAATCCCCTTATAGACATTGTGAACAGAATTAATCTTCACTATAGCTGGACTATAACTGTAATCGTAGACTATAATTTTGTCATGAAAATAAAATTATAATCTTTAAGTTCGAATTCTGGGCGTAGCTAATAATTTTCTGTCTCAACAAGTATAAATGAAATTCATAATTCTCAGTCTAATAACCTAAACGATAATGGATGGACTAGAACGATTTCATTTTTATTTGCTTGAGTTACTAACGATTTTCTATAAAATCTTCCTATTGACTGCAGTTCAAGTATCGGTAATGATGATATAGATGCAAATAGTAAATAAATACGTTCATTTAAAGAGCAGGCAATTACCCGCTGACCGTTATTCGCCAACTGCTAAACCTCAGATCTGATAAATACCAGAGTAACTCGATTCCCTCACAAATTTTGAATTCCTATACCCATAAACTACGTTCATAACCTATCATCGAACTGCACTCGCAAGCGGTAGAAAGGTGCTTACACGTAATCTTGGCTTTATCATCCAATCATTTTTTCCCTCGGCGGCTCAAATCCAGAATAAGACAACGAACACCCGGCGTGCCGGGCAGTGAAAGCCCCCATTCCTCTCGAACAAATCCACTATAAAAACTGCGCAATCAAACTACGAAACTACCTCAAGCATCGCAATCCGAACAATGCGATCTCGGCTTCAGCTTATCAGAGCCAGGTGGAGAAAGACCTAAAGGTGCACATAAACACACATACTTCACCTACACGTACACGAATAGATGAGCGTGGAGAAAGAAAGAAGTAGAAGGAGAGGAAGAGGAGGCGGAGGAGGAGGAGAGGCTCATTAGAGAGTGGCCGCGCACTCCATGGCCATCGCTGCGTGACCGGCTTTCTCGTCTCCGTGCAGCGGCTCAGCTCAGCTGGTGTGTTGCTGTTTGCCGACGGCGCACCGCCGCTTAGCCGCAGCCGCTCTCCGGGGGCTTTTACGATCGCTCGCCACGAGGAGGAAATGCGCGGGCAAGGTCGTTTCGACTTCGTGGTCGTCGCGCGCGCGCATCCCGTCTTTTCCTACTTACGTTACCCAGCGGTCGCTTTTTGCTCCTTCTGCAGCTCTTCCTCCTCTACTCTGTATACGAGCCGCTATCGAGTGTAGGAGCCGTTATGATCGGTAGACTCGATGATATATGGGAGGATCGCGTAACTCGTGTGTACACTGGGACGTTGGTCACGCGACCGATTTCAGGTAGGGAGGAAGATGGAATTTTTTTTAGAGCTCTTTAAAAGCCTTGGGATTTATAAAAGCTAAATTTTGATTTAGACTTTAACTGCGTCGATGGAGGATATTTGCGCGCAACAAAGTAAGAAACAGAAATTTTGGAGAATCTCCTTATTATAATTGCGATGTGAACAAAGGATATACAGATTTTAAATAAATTTTGCCGTGGAAGCAAAAAAAAATGTAAACATATGCACTAAAGCTTTCTACATTCAAACGGGAAAATTCCAATTGGCAGTGACCTAAAAAAATAAGTTACACAACCATCCAAAAAGCAAGCTTAAATCTAGAAACAAACATTATAAATCAGAATAAAGAATCGCACGTGACTTTGCGTATCCACTCTCGACGTTTCATCCTTAAGAAAAATGACTGTTTGCTCATCCAAATTACAGTTCCCAGTCATTCCACGCTATTACTAGTTTGCGCATATTTATTACGTGCCATTTAGCTTTTATGCAATTCTTTCAAATTATTGCAGAATAATTCAAGCCATGCGAGCAGCAGCACCAGCAGCCACGAGAAAATAGCCGCGTGTGTGCGCGTTATTCCATAGCGCCGCGACTAAGTTCGCCCGGTGTATATTAAAGTATTTGATACTAACAAATCGCCACAGGTTAAAAATAAAGGTCGTCGCGTATAGCTTATATAAGCACACGAAAATTCCGCTGGCATCGCGCTAAAAAGCAAAAACTTGCGCCAGCGTGATTTTCCACGCAATCGCATTAAAACAAACTCTAGCTCCCCTTGCCTCGCGAGGGAATGTGTCACATTACCGAAGAATGCAACTCGGATCGTTCTCTCTCTCTCTCTCTCTCTCTCTCTCTCTCTCTCTCTCTCTCTCTCTCTATTTATCAATATGTTTGTTTCGATTCTCGATAAATCTGCACTGAGCGAGCGTTTGTTGCGCGGGGAATTAGGACAGATACGATTATGTTAAGCAAATTATTAGTAATTAAATTGATAATTCTAATTATGTAAATAGCTCTTTGGAATTATTGCAATTACATATAAGCCCCCCATCGTGTTATGTTATTTTGTTGTGCAATTTGGTGAACGCTTAATAATGAGGATGTATTCATTGGAGAGCAGCTTAAACATAATTTACAATATTATTTGAAGTCAGTAAAAGCGCTGAATAACAGAGGTAGAAACGCGTGAGTGTCTGACCATACACCGATATTTCTACTTAAGACTTGCATGACGGATAATAGGTATGTATTT
Source organism: Megastigmus stigmatizans (assembly GCA_900490015.1). Lineage (NCBI taxonomy): Eukaryota > Metazoa > Arthropoda > Insecta > Hymenoptera > Megastigmidae > Megastigmus > Megastigmus stigmatizans. The sequence goes on along the minus strand of UELV01175161.1, from coordinate 4,880 downwards.
ATAATTTTCTCATTTCATCTTTTTAAATGGTAAGCGCTATATTCCAGCTCCTTTAAATTTTCCATTATTTAAATTTCAAGCCGCACTCTTTGATTTTGCAACTGCTGCAGAAGCGCAACAGCATCCACTCTTAATCGCTACTCGGAAAGAGCGTCCGATTCCGCTCGGCAGCTTTCAGCATCATCCTCTCGCCCCCCCCCCCTCTTTCTCTCTCTGCCGCTCCTGCGCTCGTCTTTCCAATCTCTAATTTTTCGCCAAAGTAACTTTTCATTCTACTGTAGCGAATCCTCGCGCGCTTTCCTCGCTGTGGGATTACGTGCCCGGGCGAGAAGCCACTTTCCTCTATCTCCGCCTGTCCCGCGTTAAGATTCTAGGTGCCTTATTCGCCTTGTCCTCGTCGTCTCGTTGTCTCTCGGCTGTGTGCGGCGGGCAAAAAGTCGTCGTTTCGCCCGAGGAGAGAGATAGAGAGCGAGAGAGAGATGGGCGAATACCAGGCTGCAAATGAAATTTCAAGATTTGCAAATTTATTCCGTACCTCTGCGATAGAGAGAGAGTGAGAGTGAGAGTGTGAGAGAGAGAGAGAGAGAGAGAGAGAGAGAGAGAGAGGAGAGCAGTAGAAAGCGCAAGCCCACGGGCAAGAGGTAAGAGTATAACAACTTTCCTCTATAGCGCAATTTTTTCTCCCGCTCTACTTATCCTATGTGCCATTCGCAAAGTAATACAAGATAAGGAGAAATCCTTGGGCTTCGTCAGACTCTTATCGCTTATTCTGCTGCCTCTCTCTCTCCCTCTCTCTCCCTCCCTCTATCTCTCAATTCTCTCTTTCTCTTTCTCCTTCTTCATTGCATATAAGAAATATACGGCTTTGCCGCAAAATCTTAAAAACCAACTGTGCGCTTTCATAAAAGTCAGCAGAAGCTTTGCAAGCGTACTTTTCGTGGAAACTCGATTGATGAACTGGGTATATCTGCGCGCTACTCAGCTGCCTTTTTATTTTACATAAAATATGGATTTATGCTTCGATAAAATCTTACCAAATTGAGAGACTTGAAAGAGGGGATTCATAATTAAGTTTGTAATACGATCCGCAATATGATGATACATTGACCTATTTATAGCTTATATAGATATATATATTTTTTATGCATAATCGATAATTCTCATCACACATTTTATGAAACTATTTGCATCTAATATTTGTTTCAATATTGCATAGATCGTATCGAAGTTACACCATTATAACTTCATATACATGTATCCACTAGTATAAAAAGGACTGGTTCCTAAAATGAAGTGTAACTTTGGTCTAAGTTCTAGTTATATAAATATATTTAGATATATCGCTGTTAATCTGGCGAAGAATATTAACTGTTGGAAGACAATCACAAGTGGCCTGAATAGTGCAGATAGAGCCTCTCCGCGTTAGATAATAGAAATGCTTGGTTTGCTTAACCTACATAACACGGAACATCTTCCCGAGATATCAAAGACGCGCTAACTTGTCTGAAGAATCTTATGTCAATGTCAGTGCCTTGGAAACTGAATTTCGAGAATTAATTCTTGCTCGCGCGCGAACTTTAAACAAAACTTTAACGTAAAGGTATAAAAAAAAAGTAAACTAGCTTTATCGCTCTGTTTACACGGTATACAGCAAATAACGCATAAACGAGACTGGGTGCGGCAAAGTTTCGATGAAAATGAAAAGTAAATTAAAAGCGACGCAACAGAGAAATTCTCGCTAGGTACACGCAAATCTCTTAATCTCTCATGTTCTCACGCACCACAAGAATAACTGGACCGAATGAAAAGCTCGACGTCGCTCGTAGCTGCTTTCCTCATTTTTAGCGCGTCTCTCGCCGCTCGTCCGTGTACTTACTGCACATATACCGGACATGTAGGAGGGCTGTCCGCATTGGCCGGTCCGATGCAATTAATTATAATTAACGAGAAGACGATAAGACAGGCCGAGCTAAGAGCTCTGGGCTCCGCTCCGGAGACACAAGCGAGTTCTGATGGGAGCACTGCACGAGAGGGCCAAAGCCAGGGGACAGGGGGAGGGAGAAAGAGGCGTCTGAGCATCTGGGAGACTGTGCGTCGCCCGCCCGCCTGTACGTGACGTTTATGGGGTTGCAGTTGGCATTACAATAACGAGGATGAGCTTGTGTCTCTCTCCCTCTCTCTCTCTCTCTCTCTCTCTCTCTCTCTCTCTCTCTCTCTCTGTGTCTCTGTGTGTCTCTGGTGCGATCACGGCGTGAGGCATAGCGGCGGGGCGCAGTTTCCGCTCGGCAGGGATAACAAGCCCCGTGATTCCGGCGGTAAATTCTCGGTATCAGCGTGGAGGCAGAATGGACCTCTTCGAATATATCCTAGCCTCCTCTCCTTTCTCTCCTCCGATAGATGGACGCCCGATGGCAGCTCTAGCCGCCTTCATCCATCTTGGTTTTGTCTCTCGACCTTCACCATCCCAGATATCGCGGTCTTTTATCTCGCGCTCTAGCTCCTGCCCCCCCTCTCTTTCTCTCTGTGAATCAGGCGCGGACTTGTCGAAAGGATTGCTATAAATTCGGCTTTGAGCCTTTTTTCATCTTCCTTCTCTCCCTCTCGCTTCACTCGCCTTCCGCCTCGAGCTCCATTATCCTGTACTGGAATATCGCGCGTCCGTTAAAAAGCAGTGATTTATCTATCGCAGCCAGCGGGAATATTGTTTTTCTCCTGGGGCTGCTGCCGCGCGGCTCTGCTCTCTCTCTCTCTCTCTCTCGATCGAAGACGAGAAGCAGAAGTCGAGATTAGAGCTGCGGACTTTATTTACTGATTTATAGACGGCTGTCTTATCTCATATTTACGTAAACAAGCTTCCGATACATCGCTCCTGCAGTCTTCCTTACACATATGAACTCGCGTATTTCACTCGAAAACATTCAATATAATAACTCGTTGTCTCAGTAGCAGCTATTAGTAAATAAAAGTTTGAGATTCGCGAAGTAGCGTCAGTCGAGTTATTATGTATAGAATTAAAATTGCGAAACCATTTTCTTGCACTTTAATGAATTGCTTGTTTTTTTTCCTATAAAAAAGGAAGAATTTTATATGATTTAACGAAGATAAAAAAAGAGTTCGCGAGACGTTCGCTAAGTTAGTTTCATATAATTTCTGCACGCGCGAGCATTAATGCGAAAACTTTTAATTGAAAACAGAAAAAAAGAGGCAGCTGCAGCGGAAGCAAGAAGGGAGAATTTCTCTCTACCCATTTCGTGGACACAGTCAGCGCGTCGCTGCGCTAAAAATCCATGCATACAGATGAAATTCTTCATTTCGAATGCGTTAATTATGCTATGCGCTCGCCGCCGGAAGCTTGCACGCTTGGGCATAAAGTCTTCTCGCAGAAAATACTTCGGTATATCGGAGCAATTTCGTTGGGTGATGCGCAGGCGAATCTCTGGAGCGCACATTATCTCGAGCTGTAATTGGAAATCCACTAAAAATCTCTGCCACTCCTAAGCTCTCATCAGCTAGCTATTATAATAAAAGAAACGATTGCGCGAATCGGACGATCCGAGCAGTAGCAGCAGCAGCAGCAGCAGCAGCGGCAGCAGCGGCAGCTGCACACTTTAGCTTCTCCAGCCCCGCGATGCACGGCTGAAGGGGGCAATAAAAAAAAGTGGGCATTCATCGCGCGAAGCAGCTCCGCTAGTGGTAGTGTAATAGCTGGTGGTAGAAGTGTGGTGCGCGTGCGCGAAAGCGACACTCTTACACTAAGCCATGCACACAGACATTCGTTTGTACATGTACAGGTAAGCGGAAAGGCTTGAATATCGCTGACATTATGTCTCTCTCTCTCTCTCTCTTCCTCCCTCCCTCTCTATCTCTCGCACCAGTGACGCTCTTAAGTGGGTCGAATAAAAAAAAATGTCACGTTCCGTGACGAGTCGCTCGCGGCGACGGCAGCAGCAGCAGCAGCAGTAGCAGCAGCGGCAACGGAAATAAAAGAGCCGGCGGGCTGTGTGAAAGTGAGACAGAGAGTGAGTGATAGCTTTATATATATATATACTATGTTATAGAGGTGTACGGGGGCAGGAGCAGCAGCAGCAGCAGCAGCGAGGTGACGATGTGCCAGTGGAGAAATACAAAGAGAGTGAACGAGACGGTATGAGACGGGAGGGGAGGAAATGAATAGAGAGAGAGAGAGAGAGAGAGAGAGAGAGAGTGAGAGAGGTGGGGTAGAGGTAGATATGGCAATTCCCACGCGACGCGCGAATCTCGACGCTTCTCGCGAGACTGGCGTCGCCCCGTAGCCGCTCGCCCCCTATATAAGCAGTAGTCAACGACGCGACGAGACGTAGTCGGTGCTGTTGCTGCTGCTGCCGCTGCTCGCAGTCGCGATACGCGCAGGCGGGAGAATTCCTCCCCCTCGGTGCAATTGCAGTGCTCTACATTCCCCGGAACAAGACCACTTCCACTCGATGTCAGTGGAGACTTGCGCGCACCGACACTCGCGCAGCGGTACATGTACTCTCGCCCCCCTCTTCCTCATCACGAGAGTCTGTGCTGCAGTTGCACACGGCGCGAAACGTAAAGCTCCAGCTCTTGCTCCGCAAGAATGCCACGAGACCAACGGCAGCAGCAGTGGCAGCATCTGCTGGCTCGGGACGTTTGTTTAATTAATACAGCTGCTCTCTCGCCTCTCGCCAGCTCTCGCTTCTCCGCCGCGAAATTAAACCGACTTTAAAAATGTCCCCGGCTGTTATGCTTTCATTCGCCTAGCCCGCAGCTCCTGCGAGCAGCTCTTCGTCCGCGTTTATCGGCGATTCTGCGACCCTCCATTATTTAAGACGATATTCCAGTTCGCAGTGTCTCTCTCTCTCTCTCTCTCTCTCTCTCTC
>UELV01175158.1:0-12404 GCA_900490015.1 Megastigmus stigmatizans | reverse complement strand
TATATATATATTGTTCTATTCATTTCTCTCCACATATTATTCCTCGAAATTAATGAAAATGTTTGAGAAACCAAATACTCTACGGTTGAATTTATTAATCGGAGCAATGATTTTGTGACATGGTGTTCGTTCTCGCTAAATGTCGGGACGAAGAGGTTTAGAAATGTTTCAACATAGATACAGCGCGATACTGAACGTAATTAAATATGTATTTTATATATATTGAGACTTAGATGAATTTTCTTAGGTATAGATGAGGATTTTGTTAAATGTTTCTCGTATGATTTTCCGTAAGCTACTGCGGCAAGTATAATTTCTTTAAATTGTAAGATCAACTCATTGCGATGTACATTTTTTAAATTACTATAAGATGAAGATAATACAAGTGCAAGTATAGAAACAAAGGAAAAGCAGGTCGGAGTTAAACAAAATGCTGAAAAAAAACCTGCTCGTTCCAGCTCGGCATCGTCGGTGCTCCGTTTAAAAGGTGCGTTTCTTTTTAAGCTCGGAAAATAATAAGGTGCAAGTAAGCAAGGCCGCAGGCGCGGTAAAGGGGTTCCAGTGCAAGGGAAGCTGCGAGAAGAGAAGAGTTACACAAAGCGTGGAAATTAATATGACTCGGCTCGTCGCCTCCCCTCCGTCTCCCTTACCGCTCACCTCGGATTCTCTTGCGGACAGTTAAGCTTCTTTTTATTCATCTGGCTGGAGCACGTCCGGGCGTGTTCGAACCGAGAGCGGGACAGTTGGACCAAGCTGCAAGCACTGCGACGTGGCCCCGCGGTTGCAAAGACGGCCAACTAGCGCGCAAAAAGCCGTGTACCACGGCCTCCAACTGACGCCAGAGACGGACGGCCAGCGCAGCTTTCGGGAACTTCAAAGTGTCGCCCGGCTCGTGTAGTCGCGTGTGTCGTGTGTCGCGTGTGGTGTGCGTCCGGCCCCCGGGCGCCTTTTTCTCACCCTGCCCCAGTCCCGACAGCCCGGCGCACTTTTCCCAGCGGCAGCGGCAGCGGCAGCGGCAGCGAGTGCAGGTCGGTGCACTTGTAAAGGCTCGCAGTTCGCCGGGCTGAAGCGTCTTGGAGCCGAGCGAACGTGCGGCCAGCTCCACAAAGGGCAAGTTGCCGCAGGAGAGAGCGGAACGCGGTTAGCCAGGACTGCCGTCGCAGAGCCGCGGATCTTCCGGGGGAGCTGTACACACAACTGCTGCGCCATAGCTACACTTTCTATTTGCCGAGAGTGCTGGCCGAGAAGAGGGAGAGTGAGTCGAGCCGAGCGGGAGGCGAGGGCAGTCCGGCCAGGTGCGACATCAAAGAACTGCCCAGAGCCGACAATTATAAAATGCCTATAGAGCGCTGCTTTTTTCCGACACCTGGCCACGTAAGCCCGAGCCGCAGACTCGCAAAAACTCTCCCGTTTTCTTCTTGTACAGCTCCCTCAGCTAGACCTTACTTTTTATAGCTCAAATTCTCGGGCTACTTTTATATGACGAGTCCTTAACGAGTTCCATGTTTAATCGGGAAACTGAATTGCTCCATATTTCTTTACCAGTTCTGAATTTAAATGAGTTTATAAAATTAATATTATTTCTCGAATAGATGTTTTCACACTCAGCTATTTTAAGTTATGGATTTTCCGCTTTAGCAATGAATAAAAAGTTAATATTGAATGAGTTTCGATAACATGAAAGAGGGAATATGAAGCCTACAAAATTTTATTCTATCAAAAAATCCTCTTTCAATTTAAATTACTGACAGAATTCATTTTTCAAGTTTGGTGGTTTTATATAAATTGACGGGGCATATTATAACTCCGCAGTCAATACTCGTTCTATATAAAGATTAGATAAAAATAAAAACTACATTTTTCGTTCAAATTTACGGTAACAACATCCATCAAATGGCAAACCATGTGCTCAAATAAAAATTAAAATAAATCTCGATTAAATAACGTAACATAAAATGAATTTTTTTACATTTTTTAAAATGTAATACTATTTTCATATTAAAGAACATAGAAAAGATTACATTTTACTATATAATATTTGACTTATAAATGTTTAAATTTTATTTAATGTCGATAATATTTTTTTTAAAAAGTATTTCATCTCTAAAACAATCAGAAAACCACTGCCAATTCATTGGCACTTAGCTTCCTCAGACATTATTATTTTTTCCAATATCTGTATATGTAATTTAATAATATTTATTTATAAAATTTTTTAACGAATATTACTAAAATCCACATAAAAATATTCGTTAAAACTAAAATTATTAACCCACCAAATTTTAAATGTATCTGTTGAAATGAATTTGTTTTATCGTGGTTTAAAAAGTTTTAATATGAACACTAGAACTGGACACCTTTTAAACTCATCATTGAATTTTAATCTATAAAGTACATAACCAAGAAAAAGTTCTATACACAATTTCAGAATAAGAATAGTATATTTCGTATCTAGGATGCAAAATGGCATCGTCGATCACCCGAGGGCGAAAAATGTTACGCCCGAGGTGCGAACGATATTTTTTGATTTCGTGTATGCAAAAAAGTTTTTCGTTAGCCTCGTTTTGCTGGCACAAAATGCAATTTTGCGCACACGGAGGTGCAAAATAGGTGTACGCAAAATCGCATTTGGCGCCAGCAAAACGAGGAGCAAAAATGTATTTTGCGCCCACTAAATCGAAACATAATTTTTATTCAAGTTGTCGTGACAGCAAAAAATAGCAGTATAAATAATAAAAATGTTTTTTTCAAAATTTTATTAACGAATATTACTCAAAACCCACAAAAATATTCTCTATAGCTAAGACTATATTAACCCACCAACTTTCAAGTAAATCGATTGAAAAGAAATTGTATTATCACGGTTTGAAACTTGTTAACAAAACTACTTAAACTTAAATATCTCTTGAACGAATCATGCGATTTTCCCTAACTTGTCGAAGAAATAGTTTAGCACAAGCTTTGTGCAAATTTCTACAACAACAAAATGATATTTACTGAAGTTATCACATACGAACGAAAACCTATTTTTTTAAGAAATACTTGTTTTCTTAATAACTACTCAACAAAAAGACTTGATGTTTTAACCGAATTGAGATATTTTCTTAATAAACAACTAAAATTTTATGAAGATATCGTATTTTATTGAGAAAAATGTAAATAAAAAATTTTACTTTTTTGTAAATAACAATTGAACTGCATAAGTTGCTCTAAAATTTTGTAACGTCCAAGTGAACTTTACTTGATAGTATTTTGTGCCAAATAAAGTTTTTCTCAATAGCACGAGGTCTGTAAATTATCCAGGAAATGCAATATTTATACTAACTCGATAACCTATATCCATAAACAGTCCCAAAATTTTACTAATCTTTCCCTATTCCGGAAATTTTTCTAAGAACAATACTCATAAAAGAAAAGTGTTTATAATTTTTGTTTTATAGTTTATATGATAAAATTTAATTTCGTTATTCAGTTGATTTTATTACGGGGACTAGCGCTCTCAAGCTATTAGGCCTGAAAGTCCGACTCCTCAAAATCTTGTTAATCTATTTGTTTTTTCAAAAGGCTAACTCTCAGATGGATAAAACCCAGAAGTCTAACTCAATCTGGTGTAGTATATTATGTATACGGCTGAAAGGCTGATACCTGATCTAAAAGATTATTCCTCCTTGCCATCACTGATGTTTCGAGTAAAACAAGGGTTGTCTGTTTAGCCGTATTATTCATTATTTTGGAAAAGGATAAGAAGGATTTTGAATCTTTCAATCTGACGGTCATTATCCTTGCTATGATGATTTTGGAATTTCCTCAGATTGGCGGACTTGGCTTCGTTATAGCGGCTGAAACTGCTGCCAAAGACAGTGCATCGGTAAACCAGAAAAGGTTCCATAAGGTCCTTGTGCAGAGCGAGCGAGTTCTGACCGAAAATCATCTCTCGCTGCTCTATTTCTACGAAATTCTTATACATGGGGTAAATATGAAGAGAAAGTTGGAACGAAATCAATACCGTCAAGGAATAGCGCACAAATATAGTGCACAAAGAGGATCACCCAATGACATGCAAGCTTTAACAAGACTGTTCCTTTCAAAAAAAGTTTAGTTAAAACTCTCTTGCCATTGTCTAATACTCCTTGCGTACTATAATTGTGTAGTGCATAATTTTATCCAAATATTCCAAACATAAGAATCTGTAATGACAAATACACCTACAGCTATAAATAATTACGTCCCTGACACAGAAATTTAGTAAACTATAGTTATATACGATATATCGTTGAGTAGATCGCGGAAAAAGAAGTATTGTATAAAATGATTAAGTCTCTAAGCCACAGGGAAACTTGAATTTAGCTTTCTAAAATTTACAACGCGCAATCATACATGCAAGCCGTATATCTTATTTCAGTAAATGAGTTACAAATAAGACTAGATAACATTCGAATAGATACATTACCTTATTTTAATTTAAAACAAAAGCAACGTCTCGCAGAATATCTATCAGGGTTGAGAAAGCTGACTTTTTCTGCTACCATAGGCTACTAGTAAGTATCTCCTATTTTGTAAGTCATGTAACTATATAGATCACTATGGCTGACTAATAAGGAGAGTTCATACTCTATATATAGCCTGCGGGTAACAAATTTGGCTGAAACTTTGGGAACTGTTTTCTGATATCGTCTGTAAGCAGTTCATTTACATGGATGGCCCTAGAAACTAAAGTACAGTTAAAAACATTACCTATAAGGCAGTATAGCACTGAATTATGCAGCGTACTTGGTTTCATTATAAGCTGTGAGAAAATAACTTCGAAAGTTTCAACCAAATCCACTCCTTGTGTGTTCCGCATTAGTATACTATACAAAATATAATTATCTACATTTGCGGGCATCTTTAAAATAAATACATTTAACCAGTTTCCATTATTATATTTATTATTCTCTTTTCATGTATGAATTCAAATATGACAGAAATCTTTCCAGTCCTAGCACATCCCCTTATATACATATGAAAATGGTTTAACTTTGTTAAGTCTCAAACGATTCAAATTTCACTGCAGTCATCACTGTTTTGTATTTTTAATCTTTGATTTTTTAAAACGTATTTTCTTTCAGATTTATTTTCTCGACCATTTGAAACATATTTGATTTCTATGTTTGATGTACGTTTTACACTTTTGACATCTTAGTATTCGCATTTCACTGGCCAATCTCAGCCTCTATATGGATAATAAAATTCAATAAGACGTCCAATAAATTCCAATAGAACCCAGCTATAATCTATAGAGGGTCAAGATTTGTCAAACAATTGGTATATCGTTCGTAAGGATTTGTCAGTACTGTGAAAGATCGAGAATGTTCACGCTCGAGATACGAGGATTAAATCGAGAAGACGGAGTGCGTATATATATAAAAGTGGAAGGGGTCTTCTATCGTTTGATGGAGAGATTCTCTACACGAGGGCTGTCCTGCCACTTGGCCTGCTCTCCCCTCTAGTTCTCCTTCTATAGTTCTGGTCCTTCTTGTATCGAAATTATACATATATTGATTCTGAGCGTCCTTCAGCCTCGAGTGCAGCCGAGATCACTGATAGGGAGACTGAGTGTGAGAGCGAAACAGACGGAAAGAGAGAGAGAGAGAGAGAACGAGAGAGAGGGGGGGGGGATTCTGAAGAGAAAAGAGAAAAATCGAAAGAAAAAACTTGTCTCTTGTCTCGTATTTTTCTTCTGACGAAAAGGTGTCCTTTAAGAAGAAATTGAAATTTAGAAGAGTTTTGTCGAAGGAAACGTAGAAAGAAGTAATATTTAGTTAAAGCAAATCATTTTTTTAAATTTATATATACTATTAAAATAATAGATTGAAATTTTGGATTAATAAGAATATTTTTAAGAATTATCGAGCTTCGCAGCGATAAAGAAGACATTGATTAGATATAAAGTGCTTTCTATCTTATTGGATTTTGAAGATTGAGTCATTATATTAAAGTACTTTGTGACAAGCTGGTAATTCCTATTTTATGAATGAATCAAACTTAATTAACGTCTTAGAAAAAGCCTGTAAATTAAAGACTTTATTTTTAAAGACAAATTTCAACTTACTATGTTGCATTAATAAAATATATGGTAAATGTTAATGTAAATGCACTGCATGTATGTAACTGATGCTTGGGTTATATCGATTGAGACTATGTACACAAATAGTTTTCTCTCTTATTAATAATTTATTCGCTACATATGTCAAAGATACTGGAGCCTAATTTTTTTTTCAAGCCATCCGATGCACCGTCCGACAAAACAGCCTGCAAAGGTTACGGTAGCGCGCAATTTCAATTCAATCTCGCAAAACAGTCCCGCTCGACTCGGCCCCCCGGAACGAAAGAAACTCTAAATCAATAGCGAATGAAAAGAAGCGTTATAAGTAGAGTAGAGGCTGGTATTAGTAAATCACGCTAATGCGGGTATAATCGCATAAGCGGGGGAAAAAAGAGTGCCGCGCGAGTCGAGAGGAAGGGCACGCGCAGCGAATAAGCAATTAGTAGATTCGAGTTTAATCGCGAGTTCTTGCGCGCGCTGCACGTCCCTGCGCGACGCGTCCCATGAATCAGTGCAGGGTAAGCGCGGAGCTCAAAAAGAAACAGCAGCAGCAGCAACAGCAGCGACGGCAGCAGCAGCAGCAGCAGCAGCAACAGCAGGGAGGAGGATAAAACGAAGTTGTCGGCCTTTCAGTCCCGGCGAATTACCGGACGACTTTTCCATCCGCATCCGGCCCGAGAAAGAAGAAAAGCGAGGCGGCCAAGTTGGCGGCCGAGGAGCCACGCGACGTCGCAGCCTGCAGCAGCGAACGATGAAAGCTCGGCGACGCGAGATCTCGGAGCTGCAGAGGTCCGCGCGGCGGCCCCGAGCCGAGGAAGCTAGCATCGGCGCAGGGTCGCGCTACTGCAGCAGCAGCAGCCTCTCTACCAGGCTAACTCGGTTTAACCGAGCTCCCGTTAACTCGGTTAGCGCTAATGCCCGTCGCAATGTAGCTAAGTGGCTATTGCTGCCCCCGAGCGATTCGCCCGGCTTGACTCATTTACCAATTACTTGGGCAGGCGCAGCTTCTCTCGCAGCAGCTCGCCCCCGACTCCCAGCTCTGAGCCGCTCTTCTCTCTCCTCTCTTGCTCTGCAGCGTATATATATATACGGCCTGCGGCCTACGACCTATACACGGTGCTTGTGCTACACGGCCCTCCGACTCCCGACCGGACAGCCCGAAATTATTGTCTCGTTCCTAGAGCCTTCGAGTGCTCCGAGTGCTCCGAGTTCTCCGAAAGTGTGCACTGCGCCGCCAGCCGACTTTTAAGCAGATTACGCGATAAATTACGCGATAAATCTCGGCGATTAAAGGGAAATCGATTACGTCATTTCCTACCTCTCGCTCGCTTGCTCGACTTCCGTGTCTTCTCTTGCTTGCGGTATTTCATTGCCGAGCGAGCGAGACTTTTTCTTATTTCGTAGCGATTCTGCATTTCTATTATACATAACTCACTCGCGCGGAGAAGACTTTTCCAGCCTGCAGCAGTGTTATTATATATTAACGCAATTTCATTTGAAGCGATACGAAGAATGTCGATACAGAAATAAGTATTGTACATCGAATGACAGGATGACTACGCGCGAATTCGCCAAAGGAACATAAGCGAACACGGGCTAGGAGCTGTCCGGTCGATTCTAATCAGCTTGCAGCCAGTGCGGTATTGTGTGGTATATAGCATGTGGCGTTCGTGCATTCTGATGGTAATGCGAAAAAGGGAGAAGACATTCGCAGACCATTAAGTCAGAGCAACCTGCGGGGCGTCGTCGCGTCGCCTATAGGGCTTGAATTGTTTTGCGAGGACACATGCGTCGTATATATGCGCGTATGTATACGCGAGAAGGTAGAAAGGATGTGTGTCGCTAGAAATACCGGTCTGCGCGGACGAGAGACGACGACTAATTGAACGGAATGCATGAGCACCGCCCCGGCTCTTTGTGCAGGATGAATTGAATGCTATAGCACTGCGCCAGCCAACCACAATGGAAACGAGAGAGATTGAGAGAGAGAGAGCAGGGCTAAGCGATCGACAGGATTCCTCTTGATTGTACTTTATCCAGCGCTGCGCGGAGGTTGGACGCCGCCGCCTATCCTAATGATCCTTGGCCTCATAAATCATTTCATTAAATTTCCATAAGTATTCCATTTGAATCCAAAGTGCGCGCGCGTATGTTGGACAAATGCTGAGGATTTTTATAGTCTCGCAGGCTTTTTCAATTTTGCAAAGTTCTGCAACTATTGACTTTCTAGATATAAGATAAATGATCTTGCAATTCAAGTCTGGTACGACTTATATTGAATTCTTCATAACGTTGATCGGTTTAAATCCCATAAATTCAAAGAAACAATTGACTATTATCGCCCGCAATTAAATTAATTTCAATAAAATTCCACGCAACTGTACAAGCTCATACGCTGGTAAACAATTCTCAGGAGAAATACCAACTGCATGCGCGATGTAGCTTTGCTTTCGCAATTCGTAAGTATACGGCACGCGGCCAAAGCGTATCATATGCGCATTATGTTGTCGAATGTTAGAGACTCGTTAAAATTCGATATGCGCGAACATGGGGATGCGAGTATTCGCAATGCACGGGGTAACAGTAACCTAACTAGGGAAACACAACAGAAGTGAATAGAACAGGCGGCGGATCTCGTATATACAATAACAAGCAGTATCGAATGTTGACTTTCGTTTACTCCTGAGTTATGGCGGCCCTCGGTTTCGTACTGCGCTTACGATTACCAGCATGTTTCCAAACTATTCCCCGGCTCAAATGCTATATATATACGAAAGTTGCGTCATTAACGTTACAGGCCAGGGATTCATTACTAAAGTAAATTCTGCAGAATGAATTTTATGTTTGCGAAATTCCAAGATTGTGGGCAAATTAAAAGCATCCTAAACGTATTCTTGACACATTGTTCTAATAATGAATGTCTTTGAATTTAAATTAAGTATATATTATGGAGGTGTACATACTTATAAAGTACGGGACAAAACTTTTAACATTTCAGAAAAGTTTTAAATTTAATTGATTATTGCGAATGTTGTATTATAGACCAGAAAAAACCATATTATGAAAAAGTCTACTAAACTAAATCTTATACGTCTTGTAGCTTATAAAATCGTCTCCGCTTCTATGCAAAAAACTAGGATCTTTTTTGTATATGAGTAGAAGAAAAAGTAAAAGCAGTGCGAAAAATAGGTAACCATCATTTCACGAGTTATTAATGTCTCATACATTCTTTAAAATACAGTATTTTGTTCTGCACAAATATGCAACATTTCCTTTTGTCGTGAACTTTAAACATTCATCGCAGATTTTCAAATACGTAAAGTGATTGTTCACTAATCTGCTTTAGCGATGCAAAATGCAGACGGACTATAGCAATAAAATTAAAATTAGAAGAGCCAGATTAACGATTCAGAATTTGGTTGCAATAGCTATTAAGCCTCTGGATCGGGGAAAGCTGCATGCGCAACGAGCGAAGCAGCAGCAGCCGAGTGTCTGGTGGCTGCGCTCCCACACTTACAGGTATAGAGCTTGATTCTCAAATAATGCGTAACTTGCGCTACTAGGAGGTGGAGCCAAGACTCGATTTGCAACAGCGCGGGAGGAATGAATTTCTGACTTTTGGTTTCCGGTTAAGCGCAATTACATGCAAATGCGGTTACGACAAGAGGAAGCGCTCCGTGTTCGCAACTGCACTGCAAGTAGGATATACACCTACTCGGATCTCTTCAACTTTTCCTTTCCGTTGCCTACAAGAGAGAGGCGGAGAAACATCGAGAGAGAGAGAAAGGAGTAACCACCTTTATTTTTCATTCCAAGCAAACTTTATTACTTTCCGTGGTCCACACAATGGCAAGGAATTCGCTGTGTTGCTGCGCAGCTAAATAAAAAAGGAGTCGAGCGAGAAAAAGAGAAGAAGAGAGCCGCGGCGGCTGCTTCGGCTACAGGGAAAATTACAGGCGCGCACCGTGAAAACTTTGATTTACGATGCTCAATTCCGGCGCGCGCGCGAGAGCTTCTCTGCTATAGCCTCGTTCTGCGCGCCGCATAGGACGAAACTTTACAGAGGGCCCGAAAATCATTCTATTAGTACCATTCGTTACGTTAGCGGTATATATAGCGGCCCTTTAGTTGTAGCGTATAGGAGCGAGACAGACAGATAGTGCGCAGAAAAATAAAGTAAGTAAGGAGTAAAAATAGCAGAGGGAGCAAAAAGAGAGTAAATAAGGGAAACGAGGTGCGGGGAGAGCCGTGGAAGGAGCTGGTTGGGAAGCAAGTTTTTGAGCCGCTAGAATGCCGCTGCATCGGGCACGGCTTTTTCTCTCTCTCTCTCTCTCTCTCTCTCTCTCTCTCAGCTCTTATCTCTTTGAGCGAGACGAGAGCTCAGAAGCGACTCGGTGCAGAGAGCACAACTTGCTGGGATATTGATTTCGCACTGACAAACTTCTGCCGAGGCTCGAGGCTCGAGGCGGCGTGGGCGGCGAGTGTCTTCTTCTTTTCCCTTCAGCTCTGGCCGCCGCCCGGTGTGTAGTAGTTCGAGGCTGGTCGTTTTTCTTCCTCCTCGAGAAAAACGTATTTACCGGAGAGACACGAGATCGTTGGTGGCAAACACGCACGAGCCAAGTTAACAACACCTCCTCGCCCGCGCCTCCTGCCTCCCTCCAACATTCGTTCCCCTCTATACCATTTGTCATTATGAGTTGCTTTGCGCGCGTCCTGCTCTTCTCCAGCAGCTCAGCTGCCAAGCCGCTATACGTATATATCGTCTAGGACAAACTTTCTCCACGTCTATATCTATATGTCTACCCAAGCCTTTTCTCTCAGATAAAACTGACCGAACTGATGACTCGCGATTTTTTAGCTTTATCTTTACGCCGGCGGCCGGCGGCGGGGCTGCAGGGCTGTGGAGGCCGAGGGGTTGCGCGCACTCTCCGTTTCCCGATTCCACGGACATGACTCGCGTGTCGATGCAGCGCTTCAGCTATTCTAAAGTTAACTCCCTTTTCCTATATACCTATGTATACGATTTGACTGCAGTTTGAAAAAAGTCTTTTCCGCCGTCTTTGGTTGTTGATCCCGTACAACTCCCCGTAAAAATCTTGGGTGCAAATCGGATTTCAATTGTGCAATAAAAATTTTAATTACGGACGTGTATATGAGGTAAATGTTTATGAGAAGTTGTTTAGAGCATGTAAATAGTTTACTCAAACAGAACGACAAGGAAGTTAGGGAAATTGAATCAAAATTATTGTGTCCGAATATATGGAAAGACAATGGTATCAAATGCTGCGATTTAATCAACCATAATAATACACAACGTTTTAAGTTTTGTAATATTGTACATGTAAAAAAATAAAAGATATATTGAAAGCCGAATGTTGTTTACCCTTTAGAATTCAGATTGTTTTTACAATGTATTTATAATAGTGTAATTTTAATTTACAGTTAATGATTAAAAGAAATGTATATGGACGTATCAATTGGCTCACGTAGTGGAAAAAAAAACTAATTTTGTAAATTTTTTTTCTGAAACTTGATGTTTACTCACAAAAATAGGACAAATAATGGTCATACGTATTTAAACTTCAAATAAACCGTAGATATACCATACTTTACGATCATGTTTACATGCATAGTAACATATTATTCAACTACAGTAAGAATATATACAATTAAGATATTTCATGAATTTGTACGATTCCTATAATACATTTCGAATAATTTTTTACTCTAGTTAAATTAATAATTAAAAAATCGCTGCCAATTTATTGGGACTTATACCTTCCGAAAATTTAGTCATTTGTTCCAATATCCTAATCATTAAAAAAAACCACTACCGACTTATTGCTTAGCTTCCTCAAATTGAGTGATTATCTAAATATTATTATTTTATTATTTATCTATAGGTTGAATAACTATAACAATTTATAGGTTGGAAGCTTAAAATATCATACACAGTCGACTAAAAACTGAAATTAAAGCTTAAAAGTAAAGAGATTACTGTGGTTAATGGTAAAAATTTTCGGACATTGTATCATTTGGAATTTCTTAATTTAATACAATTCCAACACTTGAAGTGTATGATATCTCGGTTTCTTATGAATAAAATTATAAAATTCTTTAGTAGTTTAAAAGTGGTTTTAAAGCTAATCATGCTACGTTTTACCAGTATTGCAACCATCGAGTAAAACTGTTTCTGGCTTAACCCATTGACGACCAAGACCCAGAATTTACAACAACTTTTTCAAGGCTTTTTATCAACTAAAAAAAAAGGTTTGAAAAAATTTGAAAAAGATCATATCCAACGTATTTTGAGCTGTTC